>PVJX010030685.1:0-21839 GCA_004027295.1 Dolichotis patagonum
CAAAAACAGCAGCAGCAACAAGAAACAAGCAAAAAGTGAAAAGCAAGGAACCTGTTCTTTATGTCTTATCCAAGCCACTTTCCCTTAGAGTGGATAGCACCCAAACCCTTAATCCTAGCAATTCATCCTTGATCCCAGCATCACACACCCTTGATTGAGCCATGTCCAAAAAGTCCCACCTGTGACTGCATGAGACTTTAGGGGACATCTAGACACAAGCCATAACATTCCTCCCCTGTCTCCCCCAAAGACTCACGCAGATCCCTTTATGAAAAAGGCATTTAGCCTATCTCCAAGAAGTGCCAAAGTCTTAACAGTTTTAGCATTGTTGAAAAGTTCAAGTTCAAAGTCTCTTTTGAAATTTAACTCAGCTATGAGCCCCTGTACAAAGGAAAAGAAAGTCACACATTTCCAAAATTCAATGGCACAAGATAAACATTATCCTGCCAAAAGGTACAAATAGGGAGTTAGAAAGGAATGGAACTAAAACACATCTAAAATCCAGCAGGGCAAACATTAAGTCCTGTAGTTCCATGTCCAGCATCTGAGGCAATCTGTTGCAAGATATTAACTCCAAAGGGCTTGAGTAGCTGCATCCCTAAGGAAGTACCAGTGAATGTAGTTCTCATGGCTTTGCTATTGGGTTGGTTCTGCTCCCTCCTTTCAGTTTTCCTCACAAGATCCATGCCCTTGGCTTTTCCAAATTTCTAGGTCCTCCACCACATCTTTGGCTTCACACTTACAGCTCACATACTGTCCTCTCAGAGGCATGCTGCCGCCCTTCAGGCCATCTTCTGAAATACTGTGGAATCCTTCTTGACCCCACAACTCACAACTCTTGCATTTTCCATGTACCTAAACCCAGTGCCATGTGGATGATGCCAAGATTTGCTACCAGCTAGGTCAGAAGGTAGGCTTCCTTCTCTTTTGGCTGTAGGAGTCAAGTGCCTACCAACTAAATCCTGAAAATTAGCTTCCCTAGCCTGATGCCATTCTGGAACATGGTGCTCTGTGGCTCTGTTTTCAAAGCTGTCTTTCACTTTTACAACCTTGAGACTGCAAAGGACAGAGTCCTGTTGGTTCTTGTGAGTCCTCAGGACATCATTTCTATTTTCTTCTTCTGAAGTAGTTGGCTTCTTCTTGCTAGTCTTCTCAGTGACTTGTTTTTCCTCTATTTCAACTCTGTAGGCTACAACTTTACTGGAGCTTCCTCTTTGGTCAAATGTTTTAAATCATTCTGTTGTGCTCTTTGCCCTTGAATCTCAACATGAATCTGGCTAAGAGCCCCCAATAGTAGCCATGCCACAGCCTCAACATTAGACTGCCTTGAAATGTCTTCTGCAAGATTAATTAGTTTGCTGCCCTTAATCTCAGGATCAGGCAAAGTCTCTACATAAGATCATAATGCACACAAATTTTCTGCCAACATATAATACATATAATTTTTTAAATTTTATTTTTAAAGAGGGTAAAATTAAACAGAACAACATAGAACAAAAGAGATCATAAGATAATAATGTAAAAGATACAGATTTCAAAGCAAGGCAAGCTGGAGATCTTCACTGTCTATAATACATATCATTTTGAGTCAAACTATAAATGCAATTCTTCCTAGCATAAACCTCCTCAGCCTGGTCTTTATTGGTAGCATTTGTTTCAGCATTCTGGTCTTCTAAGCTCTGACCAGAATCTCCCATCAAGTAGAGCTTAAGGCTTTCCAGGACTGCTTCTTCAGCTGGCATCTCCAAACCTTTCCAATTTTTTTCCACAAGCCATTTCCAAATGTTCCTGAGCCACATGGTCAGGTACAGTCATAGCAACTGCTCTACTTTTCTGATACCACATTTTGTCTTAGTTACTTTTCTTGTTGCTGAGACAGAATATCCAACACCCAAAATTAAAGGAGGAAAGGTTTATTGTGGCTCACAGTTTGTAGAGATTTTGGTTCACCAGGTGACATGGTATAAGGGCATCACAGAAGACAAGCAGCAACAGTAGCTGCAGCAGCAATAAGCACCAAGCAAGCAGCAGCAATAAGCAACAAGCAAGGACTCTTTTTTCTGTCTCTTATATCTTATCCAAGCTAGTACCCGCTTAGCCACCTCCAAAAAGCCCAGCTTGTGACCACATGAAGCTTGGGGGTATATCTAGACACAAGCGATAACAGTTCCCATTACTTCCAATATCTGCACCATGTTCAGGTATGACACTGACTGGGCTGAGAGAGAACTTTCCAGTTCTATTGCTGCCTTGCTCCAAGGTATATGCTGAGGGGACCTTGAGCAACTCTGTGGCTAGAGCCACTTTCTCACCCACTTTTGGTTGCATGCTTTTAGGGAGGGTGGGGTAATAGTTGTAGCCACAGAGTTGCTCAAGACCCCTTCAGCATATGCCTATGGGCAAGGCAGCAATAAAACCAGCCAAAAAGGCTGAGAGAAACTTTTCAACAACTCCAGTCCCAGTTCTGTTCATACAACTGAAGAGGCCAAGAGAAAATTTGTGAACACTGCAGCCATAGAGGTCAGGAGAAACACCACAGTGCTACCTGCCACTGTGCTACCAGGTGTGTACTGCCACAGAATTGGCGAAGTGGAATACCATGATTTCTGCTGCCACATAACTGGTGTGGTTTCTAACACTGTTCTGCCTCAGCATCAAATCTGACAATGTGCTGCTGTCAGGACCAAAGTATGACTATCACAGAAATACTACTGCAGCTCCTACCACTGCTCTCCTTGTGCCACTGGACCCACATCATTTGACGGGGAGGAGAACAAATGCTTCAGGCCCCTTGTCACTGTGATTGCTGTAGCAGAGATAACATCATCAGCTTCTGAAGAAACTTCCATTACCACAGGAGCTACCACTCCCACTATAGGACTAGCCACACAGTATACATCCACATCCACTGTTGTATGCATTACACCTGCATGAATTGCTAGAGTGTGCCCCTTCTCATGTGGCCTGCAGACACAGTGACTCTCTCCAACTCTGTCACATTACCACTGTGCCCAGTCATTAGTCACAACAAAAAAAAGCCATATTGAAGCTATAGTATGATGGCAAGCTAGAAAAAGTCAACATTGTATAACAAACCAACACCCCAAAAAACATCACTTGAAGAAACTTACATACTAAGAAGGTCACACCATAAAGTAGCAGATATCTGATCTACCAGATACATATATTTCAACATAGAAGCATAAGAAATATGAAATAAAGTAAATACAAAGTAATATCATGCTTCATAAAGAACATCATAGCTAGGAACAGTTCAGAAGTAAAATGGGTGAAATGCCTGACAAGTAATTTAAAAGAATGATTATTTAAAATCTCAGTGAGATCCAAAACACACATGGAAGGACTTAAAGTGAAATTAGGAAGACAATACAGGATATGAATGAGAAAATCAACAGTGAATTAGAGATTTAGAAAGAAAAACACCACAGAGTAAACTCACAATGAAGAGCTTAATAATTCAAATAAAAATACAATTGAAAGCCTCAAAGTAGACTAGTTTAGGAAGAAGAGAGTGTCTGAACTTGAAGACAGATATTTTGAAACATGACAGACTGAAAAAAGAGAAAAATTAGAAAGAAAGAGACCATTTTAGATGTTTAGAATGTCATTAAGTGTCATGGTTTATGTCAGTGGCGCCCAGGCCTCATGTATTTGCATTGTGCATTTGTGATTGTCTAGTGCTTGGATTGGTGGTGTCATTGCTACACCATCCCAGGGGGTGGAGCCAGGATGTGATGTAATAGCAGGAAGAGGGTGTGTCTCTCTCTCTTGCTGGTTTCGGCTTTGCTGTTTGCAGCCGTCATGCCACCCTGCCTTGGAGCCAACTGAGTATGTACTGAAACTTCCAAAAACTGTAAGAAATAAACCTTTCCTTTCCCAACTTTGGGCATTGGGTATTTTGTCTCAATGATGAGTAAAAAGTAACTAAGACATTAAGTAAACAAGTATCTGAAGTTTTATAGTACTCAAAAGAGAAGAAAAAGTCAAGGACATAGAAAACATATTCAATGAAATATTATCTGAAAACTATTCCAACCTTGAAAAAGATAAACATATTCATGAATAGCATGCTTATGGGACCCAAAATACACATAACCAGAAAAGACCTTTATAGTGGCATAATGCAACTATTAAAACTACAAGATAACAAAGGCATTGTAAAATCTGCAACATAAAATCATCAAGACACATTAACAGGTATCACCATTAAAGTAACAGTATGTTTCTCAACATAAATATTTCAACTCAGGAGGGAATGGAATGACACATTCCAAATCTTAAAGGAAAATGACTGCCAACCAAGAATACCATATTGAGTAAAGCGATGGGTCTTTTAGGAACAAAGCTGAAATAAATATGCCCTAGATAAGCAAAAATTGAAGGAATTTATAATCACTAGACAAGCTTTATAAAAGATGCTGAAGGAAATCCTACATACTGAAGCTATAGAGATAAATGATATTATGAATAAATATGAAAGTATAAAATTTGTTCTAGCCAGCTCCCAGGGACACTGGACTGAACCCCAGAGCTTCCACGGGCCTTAATGCACCATGCCCAGCAGACTTCTTTCAGTTCAGGAGGCAGAAACGATGCAGGGGGACTCTCAGCCAGGTTGGGCTGGCCTGGGGAGAGCTTAAGACCAGCACTTCCAGCGGTTGAGTTCATATCCAGCCTCCTAGGACATGGGACTGAGCTGCAGAGGTTTCCTCAGCTTCCATCTTTCAATTCAGGGAGCCAAGAACCTGCAGGGGAGTCAGGAATGCTCGAGGAGCTGAGGGTACAAGAGGTGATTCCCAACACACCCAGGGGGAGCTTTGGAACACTGCTCACTCAAAGCAAGGAAATATAGAAAAATGGCAAAACGAAATACCAAAAGGCAATCTCAAATCTCCAGCCCATCCAAAAAAAGCCTAGGAGCCATGTACATAGAAGAAAATAGAAGCCATACCCCTGAAATGACTGAAATGATATCAACTGAAACAAAGAAACAACTAGGGGGAACTATGGAGCAATTCAAATCAGAAATAATTGCCCAGGTAAAAGAAGAAATGATAAAAGTAGTGAAAGAAATAGTGAACACATCTAGTGAAGACACAGCTAAAAAATTAGAGGAACAAAGCAAACAGATAGAAACCCTGAAGGAACACTATAAGAAACAAACAGAATACAAAAAGCATATTCAAAGAGATATACAGGAAATCAAAGATTCTATTGAGAGCTGCCAAAACTGCCTCAATGAAAGTGAAGATAGAATTTCAAACCTCGAAGATAAGATAGCAGCTAGTGAACAGGAAAGGAAAGATCTTTTAAAAAAACAAAGAATCAGGAAATAACAATTCAACAGCTGCAAGACAATGCAAAGAAAAATAACATAAGATAACTAGGGATATATGAAAAAGAAGGGGACAGCCCAAATGGTATCAAGAGTCTATTTACAAAAGTAATAGCTGAAAATTTCCCAACCATGAGAATGGAAACTGACATATGGCTTAGTGAAGCATACAGAATTCCAAATAGCCATAACCAAATTAAACTACACCCAGACATATAATAATTACCATCCCAGAAATCCACCATAAGAACAGAATTCTAAAAGTTGTTATAGAGAAAAGACAGATCACCTATAAAGGAAAACCTAACAGAATCACAGCAGAGTACTCAAAACAAACAATGAAGTCAAGAAGAGCATGGAGTGAAGTATTTCAGATCCTAAAGGAAAACCAATTTCAACCAAGACTAATGTACCCCGCAAAACTGTCCTTCAAAATTGGTGAAGACATAAGATACTTCCATGACAAAGAACAGCAGAAAAACTTCATGACCACCAAACCAACACTACAAAGAATACTGAAAGACATTCTAGATACACATAGGAAAAAACCACTAAGCAAGGCAGACAATTGAACAGAACGGAAAGGTAACAGCAGAATAGCAGAAAGATAACATGTCAACAATAAACCAATATATAACAGTTATAACCATTAATGTAAATGGCCTCAACTCACCAATCAAGAGAAACAGACTGGCTGAATGGATCAAGAAACAACATCCAACCATATGATGTCTATAAGAAACCCATCTAACCAAAGGATGGAAACCAACACTTCATGTAACAGGTAACCAAAAAAAAAAGTGTAGGTAGCTATTCTGTTTGCAGACAATGTGAACTTCAAACCAAGAATGATCCAAAGGTATAAAGAAGGTCACTACATACTAGTTAGGGGAAAACTTAAGGCAGAGATAACAATCTTAAATATCTATGTACCAAATCCCAGAGCACCCTGCTATACAAAGCAAGTATTAATAGAAATGAAAAATCAAATAAACAATAACACAATTATAACAGGAGACCTTAACATGCCATTGACACAAAGGCACAGATCAACTAGACAGAAAAATAGCGAAGAAATAAAAGAACTGTATCACACCTGTGAACAAATGGACTTGATAGACGCATACAGAGTGTTCTATCCTACAACATCAGAATACACATTCTTCTCAGCAGTACAGGGGACATTCTCTAAAATAGTCCATATACTAGCCCACAGAACATATTTAAGTAAATGCAAAAGAATTGAAATTATCCCATGCATGTTATCAGATCATAGTGCTATGAAACTAGAAGTTAATGATAAAAGAAACTGGAAAAAATACACAAACACATGGAAACTGAATAATACACTCTTGAGCAATCAGTGGGTTACAGAGGAAATTAAAGAAGAAATTAAACAATATCTACAAGCAAACAAAAATACAAACACAACTTACTGGATTTTGTGGGATGCAATGAAAGCAGTCCTCAGAGGAAAATAAATTGCACTCAGTTCCAACATCAGGAAGACAGAATGAACACAAATAAACAACCTGATGCTACAACTCAAACATCTAGAAAAAGAAGAGTAGGCCAAACTCAAAAGAAGGGAGGACATTATAAAATAAGAGCAGAAATTAATGCAATAGAGTCTAAGAAAACAATGCAAAGAATCAATGAATCAAAGAGTTGGTTCTTTGAAAGAATAAATAAAACTGATAAGCCCCTAGCCAACCTTATTTTAAAAAAGCAAAGAAAAAAACTCAAATTCATGCAATAAGGAATGAAAAAGGTGAGATTACTACAGACTAGGAGGAAATACAGAAGATCATCAACACCTATTTCAAAAACCTCTACTCTCGTAGGTTCGATAACACAGAAGAAATGGACAGATTCCTAGATACATATGAACTATTAAACCTGGGTCAGGAAGATGTAAAACTGCTGAATAACTCAATTTCTATTAATTAAATTGAAAACATAATTAAGTCCTTGCCAACAAAGAAGAGCCCAGGCCCAGAAGGGTTTACTGTGGAATTCTACAAGAAATACAAAGAAGACTTAATTCCAACACTCCTCAAACTCTTCAATAAAATTTAAAGGGAACCAACTCTTCCTAAGTCATTCCGGGAAGCAAATATTATTCTAGCACCAAAACCTGAGAAAGACCCAGCTAAAAAAGAGAACTATAGGCCAATCTCTCTAATGAAATTAGATGCAAAAATTCTCAATATTGGCAAACAGGATGCAGCAAATCATCAAGAAGATTATACACCATGACCCACTGGGATTCATCCTAGGAATGCAGGGATGGTTCAACATATGTAAATCAAGTAATGTAATCCACCATATCAATAGAGCCAAAAGGAAGAACCACATGATCATCTCTATAGATGCAGAAAAAACTTTTGATAAGCTCTAACACTCATTCATGTTAAGAACCTCACAGAGAATTGGAATAGAAGGTCTTTATCTCAATATGATAAAGGCCATCTATGACAAACCAATAGCCAGTATCATATTAAATGGCCAAAAACTGAAAGCCTTTACCTTAAAATCAGGCACAAGACAAGGATGTCCCCTATCACGGCTCCTATTCAACATAGTACTGGAAATACTAGCCAGAGCAATTAGACAAGAGAGAAAAATAAATGTAGTAAGGACAGGAAAAGAGTAAGTTAAATTATCATTATTTGCAGATGACATGATACTTTACATAGAAGACCCCCAAAACTCCATTGAAAGACTCCTACATCTAATAAATCAGTGCAGCAATGTAGCTGGATACAAAGTCAATGCTCAAAAATCAATAGCATTCCTATACACTAACAACAAAAATACTGAGAGAGAAATAAAAGTAGCCACATCCTTCACACTAGTATCCAAAAACATGAAACACTTATGAATTAATCTCACAAAAGAAGTAAAAGAGCTATATAGAGAAAATCATAATATCCTGAAAAAGGAATTGAAGAGGACCTCAGAAAATGGAAAGACATCCCTTGTTCATGGATAGGAAGAATAAATATTGTGAAAATGGCCATTCTCCCAAAATTATTATACACATTCAATGCAATCCCAATCAAAATACCACTAACATACCTCATAGATCTAGAGAAATAACTCCTGAAATTCATTTGGAACCAGAAGTGTCCTAGAATAGCAAAGGCAATTCTAAACAACAAAGGCAAGGCAGGAGGCATCACAATCCCTGACTTGAAGTTGTACTACAAAGGTACTGTAATAAAATCAACATGTTACTGGAATAAAAACAGATCTGAAGATCAATGGAATAGATTGGAAGATACAAGTACAACCACAAACACACTCAACCACCTTATCTTTGATAAAGGGGCCAAACTTGTTCACTGGAAGAATGATAGTCTCTTTAACAAATGGTGCTGGAAAAATTGGCTATCCATGTGCAGAAGACTAAAACTAGACCCATGCATATCACCATGTACTAAACTAAAATCTAAACGGATCAAAGATCTAAATATTAAAACAGAAACATTAAATCTGTTGGAAGACAAAGTAGGTTAAAAACTTGAAGACATAGGGGTAGTAACAGAATTCATGAACCAGAATCAAACTGCACGGGAAATACTTCCCAGAATCAATAACAGGGACCACATCTTATGAAAGAGTTTCTGCATGTCGATAGAGATTTCCAGCAGAGTGAAAAGTAAAGCCACAAATTGGGAAAAAAATCTTAGTGAACTATCCCTCAAAGGACTTCTGTCTAGAACTTATAAAGAATTAAAAAAAATCAGACCCTCGAATATCAAAGACTCAATCCAAAAATGGGCATCTGAAATGAATACACAGTTCTCAGATGAAGAAATATAAATGGCAAATAAATACATGAAAAAATGTTCATCATCATTAATCATTAGAAAAATGCAAATTAAAACCATTCTGAGATTCCTTCTCACCCCACAAAGAATGGCCAGGATAAAAAAAAAAAAAAAAAAAAAAAAAAACTACCAACAAGAAATGCTGGAGAGACTCTTCTGCACTTTTGGTGGGAGTGTAGACTGGTGCAACCACTGTGGAGGTCAGTCTGGAGATTCCCCAAAAAGCTGGGTCTGGAGGTCCCATTTGACCCAGCTATTCCACTTCTAGGCATATTCCCAGAAGAACTGAAAACATATCACAGTGATATATGTGCACCCATGTTTATAGCAGCACAATTTGTAATAGCCAGATCTTGGAAACAACCTAAGTGCCCATCAACAGAGGAATGGATAAAAAAGTTGTGGTATTTTTATACAATGGAGCACTACTCAGCTATAAAGAATGATCACATTGAGAGATCTATAAATAAATGGATACAACTTGAGACCATACTCATAAGTGAAATAAACCAAACTTACATGTGTAAATACCATACAGTCTCCCTAGTATGAGTGTTGGTAAGAGTATTTAAGATTTTATGGTAATCATGATTCCCCATTACATAGCTTTGAAGCCTTTCAATGTTTTCATTCATCATTTGGAATGGTTTTATTCTGTTTTGTTTGACTTTATTATGTGTGATAGTGTGAACAGCTGTTTTGAAGAAAACAAAACATTATGGCAGCCATTGCTTATTTAATACCGTTTTGCTTTGAAGTCCTACCGTCCTTCTAATCTTCTATTACCATCAGTTCTATCACGTTGTGTCTTATTGGGATTGTAATATATGTGATAGTATAAACAAAATTTTTTATGGAAAATGAGATATTATAGTAGCCATTGATCATTCTCTGTTATTCGGTTCAGAATGCCCTGTAATTCTTTCATTCTTTTGAATGGTTTTATACTACTTTGTTATGTTTCATATTATTGCATTTGAAACTATGCTCTGCTATAGCAGAGAAAGAGATATTATGATAGCTACTATTAATTTCCAGTTGTCTTGTTGTAAAGTGCTGTGTTGCTTATGTTGTTGTGTTCTGATCTGCTTTGTTCTGTCCTCTTTTGTTTTATTCTCTTTAAAATAAAAAAAAGTATAAAATTCAGTAGAGGAGCTGACACGTAAAAGAAAAATAGAAAAAAATCAAAAGTTATCAAGACTGTAAGTCACCAAACTAAAAATATGAAGTAGAGGCAAAAAAAATTCAAAACAATTACAAGAAAATCAACAGAATTAAGAGTAGTAAGTTTTCCTGTATAAATAATGATCTCGAATGTCTGTGGACTATATCATTTCTGTTCACAAAGTACTAAAACTAGAAATCAACTACAAAGTAAATTTTAGAAATTATACAAATACCCAGAAACTGAATGGCACATTTGTGAATGAACAATGTGTTTTCAAAGAAATCAAAAGTGAAATTGAAAAATTTCTTGAAGCAACTAAATATGAAAATACAGCATACTCAAATATCACAAAATCAGTACTCAAATGGAAGTTTATAGAAATAGGTCCCATATCAAAAAGAAAGGAAAAGGAAAGATACCAAATAAGCATCCTAAAAGTACTTCTAAAGAACCAGAAAAGCAATAACAAATTAAACTCAAAATTAGTAGTAGAAAAGAAATAACAAAAATCAGAACAGAATTGATTGCAATAGAGACAAAAAGTACAAAAGATCAATGAAACATAGTTTATTTTATTTTATTTTATTTTATTTTATTTTATTTTATTTTACTAGTACATGTGGGTAGTATATAATGCTTACGTTTCTTGTGGGAAGTTGATACAGGTATGAAGGACATCTGAATTCCTTGTTCCATCCCCCATTTACCCATCTCTTTATCTCCTTCCTTTTTTGGTACACGTTTGCAGTGTATAATGTTTACATTCCTTGTGTAAAGTTGGTACATGCACATAAAAGACTCAATCAAAAAATGTGCAAGTGAAATGAATAGATCCTTTACAGAAGAAGTATGAATGGCAAATAAATTTACGAAGAAGTGCTCAACATCACTGCCCATCAGATATATACAAATTAAAACACCACTAAGAGGGCTGGGGATATAGCTCAGTGGCACAATGCCTGCCTGGCAAATGCAAGGTCTTGATTTTGATTCTTCGTATCAATAAAATAAAATAAAACACCACTGAGATTCTGTCTTACCCCAGAAAGAATGATCATCATCAAGAAATCAAATAATAATAAATGCTGGCAAGGTTTCAAGTGGTTGTGGAGGAATCCTTCTATACCATTGGTAGGAAAGTACACCCACTGTGAGAATCAGTGAAGAGATTCCTTACTTAAACACTTGAAACTAGAAATTCTGTTTGATCCAGGGTATTACCCTGTTATGTATCTTCCCAAAAGAGTTAAAGGACATCATATTACAGTGATGACACATACATATGAATTTTTGAAAAGACAAATAAAGCCAACAGCTAGACTAAGTAAAAGGAGAGAAGATCAAAATAAATAAATTTAGAGCTAAAAAAGAAGACATTAAAATCAATACCATAAAGGTGGGTCTGGTTAAGACCAGAAAAGGGGAAAGAGATTGGGGGGAAGGGGAGAGGGGAAAGGGATTGAAATAATGTATTGCAAAAATGTAACAAAACAAATGCAAACTAAATAAACTGGTCATGGTGGCACAAATCTGTAATTCCAACACTCTGAGAGGCTGAGGCAAGTGAATTGTAAGTTTGAGCCCATCCTTGACAACTTAGTGACTTAGAAAGGACTTGTCTCAAAATTTTATACATTGAAAAAGGCTGGAGATGTAGTTCAGTGTGAAGATTCTGATTTCAATTTCCAGTACCACAAAAACAACATCATTTAAAGATAATGACTATTAGAAACTATTATGAAGAACTGTATGGCAACAAATTTGAAAACCTAGAAGAAGTGGATTAATTTCTGGACACATATGATTTATCAAGATTGATGAAGTCATAAAAAACCTTGAAAAACTAATAATAAGTAATGTGATTGAATTGGTAATAAAACATCTCCCAATAAAGAAAATCTCAGAACAAATGGCTTCCCCATTGGATTTTGCCAAACGTTTACAGAAAAACTAATGCTTATTCTTTTCAAACTATTTTAAAGAACTGAAAGGGTGGGAATACTTCCAAATTCTTTCTACAAGGCCAGCATTAACAAAACAAGACAGAACATAACAGTAAGAAAGTTACAGAACAGTACCTCTAATGAACATAGACACATTCTCAACAAAATACTAATAAGTTGAATTCAATAGCACATCAAAAGTGTCATTCACTATGATCAAGTTGGCTTCATCCTACAGATGCAGGGATAGTTTAACATATGCAAATCAATAGGCATAATACATACAAGTAGGAGAATCATAAGATCACCTCAATAGATGCAGAAAATATTTTTGCTGAAAAAATTTCCTCTAAAATCAGAACAAGACAAGGGTGTCCACGTTCATAACTATTATTCAATATAGTACTAAAAATTTTAGCCAGGACAAGTAGTCAAGAAGAAAAAAGGCATACAAATAGGAAGGAGAAAGTCAAATTATCTCTCTTACTACACAGATCAATGTACAGATTTCTCCTTGCAATCCCAATTAAAATATCAATGACATTCCTAACAGAACTAGAAAAACAATCCTAAAATTAATTTGGAAGCATGAAAGACCCCAAACAGCCAAAGCCTTCTACTATCTAGTCTCAGTTACTTTCTTATACTTTCTGGCTTAAAATCAGATCTATCGTGGTCATCCTTGATTCTAAGAAACTCAGGTTCATGTTTTGCTTCTTCAGATTGGAAGCCTTGCTTTTTATTCAACTATTTAAAGAATCATCATACATATCATCTAAGTAGACTTCCCAGAGTAAATTAGTAACTTTCAGCTGTTCTCTCAAAATAATCTACTTATGTCTTCCTTCTTAATATATTCTGTTGAAATTATACATTTACATATCTTTTCCCCAATAGTACTGGGTGCTCCTCAATATGATCTATATTTCTTATTTATTTTTTATCCTAACATCTAATATGATTTAGATTATTTTGTAGAACTCCATAAATATTGGTGGGAATTGGACTGAATTACACTTCATCTTGCTTCATTGCTTCCTTAAAACTGACAAGATATTTTTAAAATGTTCACTAAAAATATTAACTAGCCAACAGTAGAGTTTCCAGAAGGCCATCAAACATTATTCCTTTACATCTAGTCTGTTATTTAGCACTCTTTAGATATGGTAATTTAATCAATACTACATAATTATATTAATTACTTAAGCCATATTCTGTGGTTCAGAAGGATGTCATAAAACACTTGCTGGTCTTGATAAAAATTCATTCATTCGTTTATCATACATTGTATGCCATACTTCCATAAATTACCCCTAACAAACTTGTCAAAAATTAAATTTGTGTTGAATGATTTTGTTTGTTGATAACTTTGCAAGTTTTAAGTACTCAGTTGCTTGAAAATATATTTTAGAAACTAATCTAGGAGATATTTAGCTCATTGATTAGCAGATTGAAGATTATCACATCTTTATTATTAAACTTGGTAACATATTTACACAAATCCAATAATAAGGCACCTTTCCTATTTTACTTAATGCCTTTAATCACAGAGTATTCTAGGTACAACAGTATAATTTGGGTTACAGTTTATTCACTCTGAGATACAACTATTTTTTATTTGAAAACATATTCAACTATTTCTTTTGTTGTCTTTACAAATATGACTTTCCTCAACTCTGAGATGTTTCTGGGCTTTATTTTTCTAAATTCTAACCCTTTCGGCACATGTCATTTGTTATATTTAGCCTTGTTTTTGTGTCCTTCTTTATCTGTTATATATTACATTTTAAAAAGAACTATGAGCTCATTTTAAAATTTCCCATGCAGTCCAATGATTTTCTTTTAATAGAATAATTTGCTGTTTCTTAATCAAAATTATGTTTTTGAGAGTTCCCCAACCTCTGGAGTCTAAAGCCAACTTAATATAAATTAAGGTCCCACAAGTATCAATCACAACAGTGGAAAGCTTTGGAGAACAGCCATAGCTAGAAATTCTAGTCAGAATTGAAATTGCATAATAGGGCAATCTGAACCTTTTCATGGTTATTATTAAGAAGAATTATTACCTCCTAAAAGGCTTGAAGCCAAGAATCCATTTAGCTACTGTCAGTTTTCCTTCCAAATGTCTTTCAGATTTGTCCTTCTCTTTCCATTCCTATAGATGCCTTCATCACTTCATACCTGGACTGCTGCCACAGACTAGATGGTTTTCTTGCCTCATGTCCATCCATATTCCAATCCATTTCCTTATTATTGCCAGATTAATCTTTTTAAAACACTTCCATCATGCCACTCTCTTGCCTGAAACCTAGTTTAAATGTCACCTTCTTTGTAACATATTCTCAGCCATTTTAGGAAAAGTTAGTACCAGCCTACTTTGTGATTTCACAAGTATGTGCATACACTTACCAATGAACTTACAATATAATAAAAATTTGTGTAATTATTATTCTTTTGCCACTTTCCATGAGCTCTTTGAGGACAAGCAAAAGGTTTGACTCATCTCTTGACAATGTAGTAAAGACTTTGCACAGACTATGTTGCTAAACCTTGAAAATCTGATCAGTACATATATTGTCTTCTCTCTCTACCATGCTTTGTCTCTCACTCTTCCCTACTCATTCTCTAGGTCTCAAACTAATTATCAACCCATTGAGAAAACTTCCCTGCACTATAACTAGTTAATTGAGCAGATAGAAAATTATGTATAATTTTTCTGTAATTTATATAACAGTTTTTTGGTATCAATTTAAAACTAAGTTTAAAAATAAAACTATGAAACACTAATTAATCAATCAATCAATCAATCAATTTCATTAACACTAACTGGGCATCCACTTTGTGCCAGGCATTATTTTTTGATACTTGGGATAAATCAGTGAAAAAATACTTAAAAAATTTTCCTTTCATGGGACTCACCTTACCATAGGAGAAAATAAAGATAAATATAATACACAAATTATATAACATATTAGGTGATAATAGCTGTGAAGAAACGGCAGCATATAAGAGTTTGCTGAAGGCTGGCCTTTCAGGTTAGGTTCTCTCATTGAGAAACATGGCATTTGGTCAAAAAGAGTCAATTATGAAGATACCTGGGTCAAAGTGAGTTGTATTATAGCTAGTGCAAAGGCTCGAAGCTGTAATTGTGTTTGTTGTATGCAAAGAACAGCAAAGAAGTCAGTTTGGTTGAGGGAGTAGATAAGAATAAAAGAAGATAAAGTGAGAAAGGAGAAGGATAGAGGATCAGATCATGTAGGGCCTTGTAAATTAATATATAAAAACTTGCTTACTCTGACAAAAATGATGGATCACTGCAGGGTTTTAAAAGAAAAAAAGGTAACACAATGACACATTTTAAATTGTCCTAGCTTCTGTATTAAGAATAAATATAAAAAAGTCCAAGGAAAAGCGGCAGACCTATTAGAAGGCTATTACAGTATTGCAGATACTACAATTATCTAGAAAAGAAAGGCTTAGACTAGGGTGGTGCCAGGGAAGGTGGTGAAGAAAGAACTAAAGTTCATGTATTTTTCAAAGTACACACAATGAGATATGCTGATTTATTGAGTATTGAGTGGCAGATAAGGAGGAATAAAAAATGATCCAAGATATTCAGACTGAAAAAGTCAAAGAACGAAGTCACTATCAAGAGAGATGAGAAATGTAGGTTTGCATGGAAATATAAGGAGTCATTTTGAATCAGTTAAGTATGAAATGTCTATTAGATTTTTAAATGGAAATATCAAAGAGGAAGCTGGATACACGTGTTTTGAATTCATGGAAGACATTCAAGCTGGAGGAATTTGGGAATTGTTCTATACTTGGTATTTAAAGTCATAAGACTGACTTAGACCATTAAGATAATCAGTGTAAATTTGTAATAGCTATATCTTGGAAATAACCAAAATGCCCATCAACTGCAGAGTGGATGAAAAAGATTTGGTATTTTTATACAATGGAATATTACTCAGCTATAAAAAAGATGATCTTGAGGCCTTCATAGGGAAATGGAGAGAACTTGCAACTATCCTCATAAGTGAAATAAATAAGAATCATATTTATAAATATCACATTGTGTCTCTAGTGTAAAAAATAGTAAGAACTGTAGGAGTAATAAAACCTCAAATGTGTAGTTGCTATTGTCAAAAAGAGAGGAAAAGAAAGTGCTCTAAAGGATATAACTGCATGTACGTTTAAGTGTGTATGATAGATGACCATATTACTAAGTTTTTGTTGGATTGTTGAGCAGAAATGTTTGCAATCTCACGGTTTGAATGTCTACTTTGTATGCTTTAATTTTGTAACTTGAACAACTATTTCTAAGATGACAGTATGCAATTTATCAACTAGTGATTTCTTAGTGTTTTTTTTTAAATTCTGTATTGTTGCTTCCCTTTTTTTCTGTTTTGCTTTTTTTTCTCTTTAAATAAAATTTTAAAAAAATGATAATCTGTGTAGACAAGGAAGAGAATCAATGCCCTTGTTAATTTCTCACGGGTTCCTTTTTTTTCCTTCAGTGCACTTATTACAACTTATAATTATGTCACTGTTTTACTTCTGTGATTATTTTTCTAAATGCCTATTCATGGTAGGAGTAAAAAATATGGAGCAAAAAATCTCTAAAGAGTGTTATGTCTGTGTCCCTTTTTTGCAACACTACCAGTGCTTGGTACAGTAATTAGCAAATTAATATATTAGATTACATTACTTAAAAATGTTCCTTTACATGAAGTTCTTAAAATTAAATACCCACAGGAGGGTAGTCAGGTAACATTAGCAATTCAGGTATATGTGACAATGGGTTGTGAAGAGAGGGGTAAACTGAGGATCTGGCAACATTAACCCTGTCAGAAAATAATCAGCTAGAATGTAGATGGTACACAGTTTATATATGAAATCTTCTAATTCATAATGTTGACAAGTACATTAGTTCAAGTGCTTTCAAAAATAGATGCCACAATAGGAATAGGCAGATAATTTATTGGAAAAAAACAAATGATCAAATGTGATCATTGAAAAGACTGGGAGAACCATCAAACAATAGTGCAAGTCCAATTACTGTGGAGGAGAGAGAGAAGTAAAGAAGCTCTTAGACTGCAATGCAGTTCTAAGGTTTCAGCAAGGCTGTTGGAGAGTCTTCAAGCCAAAAATGGCCATTAGAGGAATATGAGTCTCCAAGGAATGGACCTTCACTAGTATTGTTGCCATGCCCATTCATTTGTTGGGGACAGTCCATGGAAGTATGGTTTTGGCAAGAAAACAATAATGAATTATGGAACACCACCCCTGGCCTCTCAGGCAGTTACACATGTTTTAATTGGAGATTTTAGAGGCACATTGTGGTGAGCACCACAATAAATAAATTCAACTTGTGGTTGAAATTTAGGAAAATATGGGTCAAAAATATACCTTCAAGTTATTTGCTCCAGTCACAAATATATCCTTCATTGTTAATGGGCTAATTATACATAAAACCTGAGCTAGACCAAAATGAATCACCAGTACTTTGAGGCCTTTTGGCTAAGATCAAGTGCAAAATGAATCACCAATATAGACAGTAGGATTTAAGGAATTGGGTTAGACCATAAAAAGCACTAGCTGAGGTGGATTTAAAATGTATTGCTAGAATAGAAAAGTGGTTTCACAATATGGAGGAGCAAAAAACAAAACACAAAATAAAAACAAAAACCAACCAAACAAAAAATAGAAGTATGAGCAAAACAAATTGTCTACAAGTATTTTAGGAGCATAAGTAGTGAAGCTGAAAGACAGAAATAGATAATGATAATTGAGTATGCAGAGCATTCCATATCTTTTGTTTGTTTGTTTTTTGGTTTGGTTTTTTGAGACAGGGTCTCGCTATGCAGTTTAGGCTGACCTTGAACTTACTTTGTAGCCCAGGATGGCCTCAAATTTACAGCATTTCTCCTGCCTCAGCCTACCAAGTGCTGGGATTACAGGTATATGTCACCATGTTTGGCTCTATATCTTTTTTTACAAGAAAGGACAATAAACACTATTACATATACTTTACTTAGTGTTGAGAGTTTTCTAGGAGAGAAACGAGAGTTTAAAAAACTTAAGGTCTGAAAAGCAGTGATAATTGTGGCCCTTGGTGAGAGACAATAATATCAGGTAGGATGCAGCCAATTTTATCAGTGCATCTACTATAATGAACATGGTACTAGAAAGTAGGGCAGGACAGGTAAAATTTATGTCAAGCATGGATTGTCTAGGGTCAAAATATGTGCAGCTTCCCTTTGGGTTTCCTGGTGTATCCTTGGTTTCAGCACATTGACCTTATGTTTATGAGTACAACATGATGCCATGTTAGATGCAGCAAAAGTTTTAAAAAGACTCTATGAGGGCCAGGGATGCAGCTCAGTAGCACAGTACCTTCCTGGCAAGCATGACGCCTTGAGTTCAAGTCCTGGCATGCAAAAAAAGACTTTATAGGGTCTGCAGAGGCACAATGGGATTGTATTATGATACCAACAGAAAAACTGGGCTTGGACTTAGTTTATCAAGGCAATGTAAGTACAGTTCTTTCAATTCATGCCCACACAGCCACCTCAACCACACCTGGAGCTCACTGAAGGGAATGCTCTTACATCTCAAAAAGGCTAACCATCTACTTGCACTCTGAGGTGGCAAAAGTAAAAATGTGGGCAAGTTACCCCATTGGCCATCTTGGGATCTCTGTAATGCTGTTTGAGAGATATCTTTTTCAGATGCATAAGTGTTGTGGGATAATATGAGGAATATGAATGAGCCTCCTGAAATCCTTGCACTGCTGAAGAATACCAGAAACAACTATGAATCTGAGAAGCTATAATGAGTAGGCAGACAAAATATTTTAATGGTAGAAATTGTGTGTATTTAGTGTCTTTAAAAATGAAACCTATTTCAGGGCTGTGTATATTATGTATGTGCTTTCCAGGAAAGAGCAAGGCGACTTTAATATTAGCAATAATATGCTTGAGTTCTATTAGCTGGCTGATCAGTTAGCTCTCTTAATATGAAAAAGGGAGCTTCTTTTCTCAGGGCCACAGTTTCTAGGTATATTGTCTACTGGAGCACAATTATCTTTTTCAAGGATATACCATGTGCAACTAGAATGTTTGTTTCAAGGACAAATTTTCTGAGAGTCAATTTCTATAATCCAAGTAGGATTTTTGCCAATGTCTAGGGAAGAAAGTTGTGAGAACTGCTAAAACTATATGAAGAAGCTATCAGTTAGAGCCCAAGATGGATCTACTAATATAGCATGATAAGATTGGTCAGGAAAAACCAGAGGCTACAATGAGTGTTCAGTAGGAAGAATAAGTAGATATATAACAGGAGAAAAAAATGGCATTTGGTTTCTCAGAGTCCAGTGAGAGATAATGTTTACAATTTCTACATGAATGGCTACTTATGTGTCAAGACTACTTTTTTTATGAGTTGAGGCATATTCTGAAAGAATAAGTATGCATGATTAAAGGACAAAGTGTCATGGTCCTGAATATAATATTGCTCATACTTTATCCTGGGAGAGCTTTTCCATTCTCTGGAAAATTTCTATTCATTCTTCAAAGGCTATTTCAAGATCTAACAGTCATTGCTTGCAGAACAATCAGAAATGCCTGAATGGTAACAACCAGAAATGCCAATCAGAGCAGTTAATCACATACAGGCCAACTTCAAGCTCTTCATGTTTATGACGACGTAAGAAATAACCTTTTTTTGAACGGCTGGAAGCCAATAATCTAGGCATTTTATTGAATGAGTAGCAGTTAAATCTGATTAGAAAGACTGTACTGAGAATTGTAAGAAAAACAGAGTTGCATCTATGCACATAAGAATCAAACCAAGAATTTGAAATCTCAGATGTCATAATTTAGTACAAAATACAAAACAAAAACAGAACTATCCAACTGTAAAAAATCATGCAAAACAGATGCTTAAATATAAATATAAAATATTGTGGAATGGCTTCATGAAAAGTTCAGTTAAACTACTTCCCAGAAGGAAGAAAAAAAAAACCTGAAAGACAGCAAATAACTAGCACAGAGACTGAGCTAGCATTGGCAAGCTCTTGGATAAGTAAATGGCACTGACTGGGGACCTGGAGCTGGCCACTGGAAAAGCCAATTCCTCAAGGAGCTGCAGTCTACAACTGGCAAGACAAGGGGGAGAAAAGAAGTTGAACAGTGCCAGAGCAGGCACTCCCCTGTTTTTCTTGCAAACATGGGAGAGTTCTATAATATCCTGCCCACTGCTCACCATTCAGCACCTGCAAGGGAACCCCCCTCATTTACCCCCAGCCAAAGGCGGCCAAGTGCTGTAAACCCCAAGAACCACAGAGTTAGCTGACAGAGAAGGTAACACTTTGTGGAGTATGGAGGAGACATGGGCAAAGAGCTGGAGAGAGGTTGTTGAGCCAGGGCGCCAGAAGCAGTGTGCTCATGTGGAGCCCTGTAGAAAGTGAGTGCAGAGCCTGAAGGGAGCCAAGATCTAGAAATCCCTTTGGAAATCATGGAAAGACTGGTTATTGGCCCAAACACACTGCACCCTCTCCTCTCCAACTCCAACTCAATTGAGAGTAATGGATCTTTAAAATAAAGAGAAAAACCTTGGGCTATCCATGTCCACAGGAACAAAACTAAAACAGAGTATGGCCTACAGAGGGGAAGATAGGTTCAGAGGTTCATTTGATGAACTTAAAGAAAAACAAGCTTTTACATTTTGAACAATCCCATTTGAACTGCCCCCATCCCCTATGGCTGTAACTCCCTGTTCTGGTACAGATAAGATTAGCATCAGCTGGGCGTGGTGGCATACAACTGTAATCCCAGCATTTGGGAGGTTGAGACAGGAGAATCACTGCCAGTTTGAGGTCAGTTTGGGCTACAAAGTGAATTCAAGGGCAGCTTGGAACTGTCCATCTCAAAAAGACAAAAAGACAAACAAACAAAAACAAACCCAATAAATACAAAACTGGCAACTATGACCCATAAACAAAGTTTATGACACTTTTCTCACAAAAATTCATAAGGCTCTGTTCCTTTCCAAAGCTAAGTTATTAATTGCTTTTAATTGCTTTATGTTGCCTGGGTACCCTTGCTTGCACACCTGCACCCACCCATCTCTCTCCACTAGAAAGACCACCCCCCTTAGAATACTGTATAAAAACTGGAGTCTTTCCTTTAAGGCTTGCTCAACCATTTTGGACACGGGTCCCTGCTGAGCCAGGTGTTCAGCTAATAAAATCCTCCTGTTTTTCCCCATTGGTCTCTCTGGTCTCTTGGATTGCATAACACATCTAGTTCTCCAAGCCCTTTCATTCACTGGCTGGCAATTGAAAAACTATAAGAGTGGGGTACGCCTGCTCAGGGAGTTGCAAGCCCTGGCTGTGGACTGACAAGTGGGAGGGAAAAGGCACCTTGTGGACACAGTGATGCACTGAGCAGTGGGGAGGTACAGGAAAGAGTGGGAACCAGCAGACCCTCCAGTTTACCTTACATGTCAAAGCATCATTCATGTATGTAGGG
>PVJX010030686.1:0-21086 GCA_004027295.1 Dolichotis patagonum
TATCAGTTCTGTTTTTTTTCTCCTCTTTGACCTCTCTCTCCCATCTGCTCTTCTCTGGTGGGAAAACTCTATAAAATCCTTGGGTCTCCTTTCCATGATGCTGGAATTCCCTTTGCTTCTCTCTATTGCCAGATCTTTTGTTGACCAAACTTTTCTTTTTTTGTTCGTTTCCTTTCCCCTGTTAGTGGTTCCTTTTTTTCCTGCAGTGTCCTATCCAGTGTGTGGGAAATAACTTTGTACACAGCTTTGTTTGCTGAAAGGTTTTGTTTCTTCCATACCCTGATGGATAGTTGGGCTTGGCATAAAATTTTAACTCTTTTTTTTCCTAAGAATTCTGCAATCACTATTTCATTGTTTTCTGACTCTGGTGGCATTGATAAGAAGTCTGATATCTCACTGATTTCTGGGTGTGGGATATCTTAATCCACTTTGGGTAAAGAAGATCTATCTTGTTTTAGAATCTTCTTTGTGTCTAGTTCTGGATTTTCATGTTGATGCATGTTTGTGTGGGTTGGCTCCCTGTCTGGTACTAGGATGTTTTCTGGTTTTGTTTCTTTGCTAATTTGCTTCCTATGGTTTTCTCTGTTCTCACTTCCTAAAAATAGTTTAGTCACCTCTAGGACCACCTAGTTCAAACTTTTAAATTTTTATTTATCTTCTCCCATTTCCTCTCCTTTTCCACTTCCTTTCTGGAAAATCTCCTCAGCATAAATGTCTCAGTCACTGACAGGGCCTGATTTGTTGTTGCTGCAGTTCCACATCCCTTCCGGTTCCCCTTTAGAGAACACATGTACAGGTATGGTAAGAATAGAGGAGGGGTTCTCAAGACCCTGAGTTAAGTTAGGGGCAGCCAAGAGCACTGCAAGGCCAACAGCTCTTTACGCAGACTTCAGCACCCCCTCCCTGTTCTGGGCCTCAGCTCCCCTGAGCTCCCTCTGTACTGGGCGCCTCAAGCTCAGGACCAGCTCTGGGGCTCCCAGGGCAAATCAATTTCCAGGGAAGTCTCTCTCTGCCAGAAATTCAGATTAACTTTATTCTACTACTCTATTTCATCAATTATGGCTCAGTGACTCAGAGGATATCTAGTTCACCAACGAATGTATTGGAGCCTCTTTCTTTCTTTCTTTTATTTGATTGTGAGTTGACAAGAGGTGAAAGGAACAGACTTCTTTGTTCTGTCATCCTGAAGCAGGAAGTGAAGTTGTCTATTTAAAGAATTCCTCAGACGCCTCCTTTGAATCATACAATGAAAGGTCATTTCATGTGAGGCTAATTATTCTTGATGTACACACTTTGTTTGTAAGGATTCCAGTTTTTCTTAAACCCTCCCTAAAAACAAAACCTTCCAAAAATCATCCCTCCAAAACGTTTGTGTCGCTGAGCTTCAGCAGTGGGTGAAATCAGGGTTCCTTCTTACTTAGTGGCCTCCTACCTTTGAGTCTTAAAAAAAATTTTTTTCCTGTTATTATGGTAAAATGCACAAAATTTTAAATGTGCCATTTTAACCATTTTTAAGTATTCTGTTCAGTGCCATAAAATACAGCCACACTGTTGTGCAGTGGTCACTCTGGAACTTCTATCTTCCCAACTGAGGCTTCACATCCATTAAACACTGATCTCCTGTCTTCCTCTGACCTCCCCCCAGCCCATACCAACCACCACTTCACTTCTTATTCATTTTTCCCTCCTTATTTCACAAAAAAATTATTAATAAACATTTCCAGGACTTTTTGACTTTTTTTTGAGACAAGGTCTCACTACGTAGCCCAGGCTGGCCTCAGACTTGCAGCAACCTGCCTGACTCAGCCTTCCAAGTGCTGGGTTTACAGGCATGCACCACCACACTTGTTCTTAATACATAATACATAATACATAATACATAATACATAATACATAATACATAATACATAATACATAATAAATATATAATATATAATATTATATATACTATTTATTATATAACATAATATAATATATAACATTATATATATTATTTATTATATAACAATATATAATATATAAAATTATAAATAATATATAATATAATATATAATATATTATATATTTGTGACACATGATAATTACATTTATTTTGGAGAATTGATATACATACCTATCACTTCTTGTCTCTATGAATTTGCCTCCCTGGCATGCTTTATTTATGTAGAATCATACCCTATGTGTCCTTTCGACTTATTTCAGTTAGCATCACGTCCTCTGAGTTCATCTGTGCATGATGTGTATCAGTGTTCTCTACCTCCCTTTTTAAGGATAATATTTAATTGTTTGTATACACCGTGTCTATTTATCCATGCATCCATCAATGGAGACTTGAGTTGCTTCCATCTTTGGGAGATTGTGAATAATGCTGTGACTGCACAAATACATGCTCATGTCTCTGCTCTCAGTTATTAGGAACTGCTGGGTCAACTGACAAATCGACTTGTAATGTTTTGAGGAATCATCATACTCTTTTCCACTGAGGTTAGTGTTTCATGTTCCCACCAACAGTGTACATGAGTCTGATTCTTCTATATCTTCTCCTACACTTGTTATTTTCTGCTTGTTAGAAAATAATAACAACCATTCTAATGGATGTGATTATAACTGACCTTTTAAAGGTACAACTCACTTCGATGGTATGTAGAGTTCCTTGCGTGCCTTATCTCCTTAACTCCTCACTCTCTCTGACTGAGGCTCTGTAATTATCCCCATAGTGGATAATTAGGTACTTTGGTCCATGATGATGTAGTGAATAAGTAGCAGGGCCGGGGATTTAGCTCAGTGGCATAAGTGCCTATCTGGCAAGCGCAAGGTCGTGAGTTCAATCCCTGATACCAAACAAACAAACAAACAAAAAGTAGCAAAGCTAATAATCCATTTATCTATAACTGCTTGTCAAATGATCCCAAACCTAAGGCAACAGGAATTTATTTCTATCTTTCCCAGGTCTGTAGGTTCCTGGGCTCTCCTCACCTAGGTCTCTCACATGGTGGGCCAGATGGTGGCTAGGGCAACGTCTGACTGGGATGGTGTCACATGGCTTCTTTACTCATGGGTGGACTCTCTCAGCCCCCAGCCATGGTTTCTCTCCCCACCCAGGTAGGCTGTGCTCTCACACGGTGGCTCTGGCCTCCAAGAGGCGGGAAGGAAAGAGGCCAGGTCTGTCATGGAGTCGGCCAGGTACCCACACAGCTGCCTGTCTCTCCTGTTCTGGGTCTGTGAAGATTCTGAAGGGGAACAGCAGATCCACACCACTCAAAGGCATGGTGGGGGCCCAAGAGGAACCAGCATTGCAGTCTTGGATCATGGGGTCTCCCACCACCAGAACCTGGCCTCCAGCAGCCAGGCTCCCAAGTCTGCTCATCTAACCACCCCTGCCATTTGGCTCATCTTTCCTCTGGGTGGTCAGAGTCTGAAGGAATAGAATCATTAGGTGTCACCTTGTCCAATGGTTTTCGGAATGACTTTTTTAAACCAAAGTTGGACCATTTCTTCAAATGATAAAGTATCAGGAAGTTAAAAGTCCAGTGAGTACAGAAGCTTCTGCTCAGCCCGCTTGGAACAAGTTATTTAACCTTTGTGTGCCTCAGTTTCCTACTCTGTAAAATGGAAACATTCATGGTAACAAAATGGAAATATTAATGGTAACAATACCTACTACAAGTTTATTATTTAGAAGACATGAATTAATGTATATGTTGCTGACATACATTAAAGTAAATAAACAATAATGCTTGTTGCTATTAATCATTATTATGAATTTTGAGACTAATAAAGTAACATGAGATAAGTCAGGTGACGTTCTGAAATGTGGATTGGCATGTGGGAATCTTGATCAACTGTACAGTCATGTATTTCTGACGGTGGAAATAGGTTCTGAGAAACAGGTCATTGGGTGATTTTGCTGTGTATCATAGAATATGATAGTCATGTGAGTTAAGATGGCAGAAATATCACTTGGTGTTAAAATTTTATGGGACTGGTGTGTGTGTGTGTGTGTGTGTGCGTGTGAGTGTGTGTGTGGTTCATTGTTAACCAAAAATTTGTTATGGGGCACATGAGTGTAGATAAGCATATTCTCCACTTACAGATGAGACAATGTAATGAATTAAAGATAGCTACATTTTTTTTTTTGGTAATTCCTCTAATGGAGATGTCCTTCCCTTCTCTTGAATTTGGGCTCCCTTAGTGATTTTCTTGATAATACAATGTGACAGCAATGATTATGGGGTTTCTGAGGCTTAGTCGGAAAAACTCTTGCAGCTGCTACCTGGGTGGCTTGAATTATATGCTCTGGGGAAAATGAGGCACTGAACAAGAAACCCATATGCCCTGTGACTACTGTATTATGAGAAGCCAGAGCCACTCATAGAGGTCCTGGAGGATGAATGCCACATGTGGAAAAGACGCCAAGGAGCTTCAAGGGGTAAGGTATGCAAATAATGAAGCCACCTTAGAAGTGGTTCTTCTAGCTATGGCCACCTAGAGGTATCACGTGGATCATAGGTAAACCACCCAGCAGAGCCCTTCCCAAATCCTGGCCCACAAAGGCAGACATTAAGTAATAGAGATGCTCTAAGGCAGCACATTTGGGGGGTGGTTTGTAAAAACATCACTGATAAATGGAACAAGAAATCTAACCCACAGCTTTCCTGTATCCATCAGGAAGTACTGGTCCAGAGAGGAGAGGAAAGGCACTGGAGTTTTTTTTTACCATGAACAGATTGTTGTGAATGTTAGAAGTAGGGACTCTGGACCCAGCTGCCTGAGTTAGAATCCAAGCTCTCTCACTTTCTAATTGAGCCACATTTCTTGTCTTAAATCACATAGTCCCTTAAAAAGCATTAATGAAATAATGTATTTCTAAATCACAACCCTAAGTGATACATAATAGACAAATCAAAAAAATGTCTACAGTGACTATTATCCATGGTTAACTGATAGCAGACTCTAGATTAGTATCCATGCTAATTCCAATCTAGTGCACTCTCAGGGAGCCAGTCAGTAGCAGGGTGCATACATGTGTGGACTCTTAGCAGTTTCCAGCCAAGCTCTGTCACTTTTGAGGCTGAATTTCCATCCCCCATCACAATTCCTACTTACAAATGGGTGTGATATGAGAGTGTGAGCAGAAACAGGAAGATGTGCCATCCTGAGAGCTAAAAGTTTGTACAGAAAATACACAAAACCCGTTTTCTCTAATAGTCCTCTCTGGAAAGGACCATGCATACTTAAAAAAAAATTAGCTTCTCTTGTCTAGTTGAAAGTCATCAGCAATTTGGTAAGAAATATATTAGGAATGATGGCCGGAAGGGTCACCTAATTATGATTTGGAAGAAACACCATCTGCTGTAGGTTCGTTGAGACTCATCTTCGATACAGTATGCTTTTTCTCACTAAAGGAAAAATTGATATAAAATCTCCATCCCAGATGCAGCCAGAAAAAACATTCCTGGAGCTCTGAAGTAGGGAAAAAGTCATCCAAAGAATGTACAGGGGATGATGCCTTTAAGGCTTTCTGTTGTTCAAAGGTACATGCGTATTTTTCCCTGAAGTAAAAAGAAAGAAAAGAGGCCCAAGGGTCCATACATGTGATGCAAATACACTCAAGTGTCACATCTTGTCTGCTGCCTTTGACACTCAACAGGAGTCATATTTTCTCCTGTTTGGAACTTTGCTTGCAAAGATCCTTGAAGCCAGCTGCTTTGGTCAGATCCAGTGAGAGAAGGAAGACACACAGTCCTGTACCGTAATTACGCTGGGTGGCAAGGGTTCATGGAGTGAGATATAAATGGCACTGTGTCGGGCCTAGCTGTCCTCTGCTGCCCCTCCTACGCTCACTGAGTATCCCACAAAGCAAGCCAGGTCCTTGCATTGCTCATGGTCACTTAATTCCCAATCAGTACTTTGGGCTATATGTTATAACAGACTTGAACCTGGTGTTGCACCCAGGTGGGACCTAGGTTGGAAGCATGGATACCATTCTCTGTCTCCATTTCTGTTTCCTGAAGCACCTTGGCCGAGTCCTAACTCTAATGAACACATCTTTCATAACCAATGACCTTGCCATTTGCCTAATCCTCAGTTTCCATGTTATCCCCAAATATCTCTCGGTCCTCCTGACTTCTGGTCTAGACATGCGGGAGCCATTGCCAAGTGTTCCCTGGATGTCCCCACACACTGCTCAGACACTTCAAAATGGAAATCATCACCCTCAAACCTCACCGCAAAGCAGCAATTTCTCTTCTGCTTTTAATGGTAGAATGGCCACTGCTTACTGGTTTCCCAGACCAGAAATTGGGACTCACTCCTCATAGGACTTCTGCTGCTCATAAACAGAACAATTAAAACCTCAGAGCAGGAAGCCCCAAGGAGGGATCCAGGGGTCACATCCAGGGTGATTCTATCTAATGACCCAGTGCCTCATGATTTGGGTCTGGAGCAAGCTTGACTAATGTCTAGCTGTATGATTTGGGCAAATTACTTAACCTCTCTCTGTTTCATTTTTCTCAGCCACAAGACTGGAAGATATCTACCTTGCTAGGCTTGTGAGGAGTAAATAGCATATATTTGCAAGTATTTAGCATAATGCCCAGAAGGAAGTACATGCTCTGTGAATGCTGGCTCCCCCTTCTCCGGCACCAATCAATGGCTCTGGCGAAGGGTATCTCAGTGTCTGAAACCTGTCTCCTCTTTCTACTACTGAATTCAGGCTTCCACTACCTGGGCTATTTTCACAGCATCCATCTCCAAGCAGCAAGCTGGATTCTCCAAAATACCTATAGACCCCATCAGTGACAAGCTGCTGCTCTCCAGAAAGCTCTCTGTCTTCCAGCAGGGACTGGGTTGCCTGTGATAGCCAGGGACACCTCAGTTCTCCTTACCCCTGCAGTGCCCATCCTCCCTCTCTCCCTCCCCCATTGTTTTATCTCTTCCCCTTTTCCTTCCTTCTTTCCACCCTCTTTGCTTCTCTCCTTCTCTTTCTAGCTCAGCCAATATTGGTTGAGACTTTCAATGTCCAAGAAGCTTGCTCTGGCTCTGGGATGATAACGAGGGAGGATAGGCAGGGCCTTGCCGTCAGGGAGCTCCAAAGAGAGAGATAGGGGGCAACGAGCATTAAACTGCAGCTGTGACAGTGCTACCTAGAGGGCCTGACGTGGGAAGGACATTTGACCTGGTCAAGGAGGTCCACCATGACATTCTGCAGGAAGTTCTTTGCCTTGACTGAGGACTTAACTTGGCAGAGGTAAAGGGAAAGGGACTGTGTGTGCGTATATGTGTGTGTGGACACACGTGTGTGCATGAGTGTGTCTGCTGCAATGTGAGGCACTGGTCAGTTCCCTAAGGCCAACTCAGCAGCTTAGTTAGATCAGGTCTCCAGCCTCAATGCAGCTTCCTCCTTGCCCATGTCTGTGAAGTTCCCAGCCATCCCTGGGGCAGACCTGTCGCATGTCCACCTGACCATCCAGTGGCCAGGCTTGTTCTCTGGGGCTTTTGAGACCTTCTCTCCAAGCTCACAAGCCACTGCCAACTCCATCTCCCTAGAGCAAAGCAAGGCATTGCAACCATTGTCTGGAAAATCCATAACGAGACATTCTAACAAAAGCACCCTTTGGTTGAGACTACTGCAAAAGTGTGTTTTTGCTGTTAGAAAGAACCAGAGCTGGATGCTAGCTAAGTTTAGGCAGAAAAGTCAGGTTTTATTTGGTACCTGATAGGCTTCAGTGACATGGAGCTCAAACCTGAGAGGAACAGGACAGCTGGAAACTTAGAGTCTAGGAACAGAGCAGAGAAGCATCAATCTTTTTGAGCCCTTTCTGTCAGCCGCCCTTGGTCATAGTATTTCAAAACTGTGTCCCTCCCCACATCAAAAATCTAACACTGGGGCCATGGATTTAGCTCAGTGGTGTAAGCACCTGCCTGACAAGTGCAAGGTCTTGAGTTCAATCCCTGGTACCAAAAATAAATAAATAAACAAACAAATAAATATCAATCCAACACTGAGTGCTGAGCATGGTGGTACACACCTGTAATCCCAGCACTCAGGAGGCTGAGACAGGGGGATCACCACAAGCTCAAGTCCAGATTGGGCTACAGAGTGAGTTCAAGTCCAGACTGAACTACATATTGAGACCCTGTCTCAAAAAGAACAAAATAAGACACAACAAAACCAAACCAATGCTGGACTTCATGATACTCATCCAAGAAGTATTTGTTTACGCTGTGCTTTATGTGGCCCAGGTATAGCCACTGCCATACAAGTCCCATGGACTGTCCCGTGGGAGTTGATCACCAAGATGGTATCCTGTGGTGCTTAGCAGCTACTTGACTGAAAAAGGGCGGAGTTCTGAGAGGCTGAATGCGCTGGGCGGAGCAGCTGCTTTGAACCCTGGAGCAGCTGGGGGTTGCAGGGAAGCGTAGGGAAGCAGAGGACCAGGGGTGAGCGCCAGCCCCTTCTGTCACGGTGGGGCAGGAGGCTGAGAGCTTGGCTGGGGGCGCAGAAGCTGTCTTCTGTGCAGGGTATAACACTGGCACAGAGGCCCGAAGGAAGCAAGGTGTGTTCATCCCCCGGGAGAGCGCAGGCCCCCAGCAGCAGGACCAGCCAGAGAAAGGCTGCCATGGCCACCTGCAGGATGGTAGGGTCAGTGCTATTTTCCTGATGTTTGTGGAATACCCATGTGGTCCTGGGGACAGCCCAGCCTTAGGTGTCCCCTGTGACCCCAGTTTCTGGTATCCCTGCATGTGTATATTCCTATCCCCCACGAGAGTGGGCAGGACACATGGCCTGCTTCTGACCCATGGTGCATAGCCTATGGTTTGCTATCAGGTGACGGTGTTGCAGAAAAACCAATATCAAACTGGATGGAAGGCTCTTTGCCTAGCAGTGGTTGACTGGGCGACTGGGTGACAGCCGGGGGACATCTCTGAAGACCTGAGGATTGAGCAGGAGTTTTCTTTCACATTGTACCCCACGTCTCTGCTATAGTACCCAGCCTATCTGCTCCTCAATAGCACAGAAAACCTCCCTGCCCTTGACTGTACAGGACCATTTCTCTTTGGTTTCCTTTCATTTGTGACTTTTCTTAAGCAGTGACATCTGCCAAGTGCCTGGTAGGGCTCCTTGACATTATTTAGAGAATCAGACTCCTCTTCCACCACCATAGCCACTTCCAGTGTCTAGCTTCTTTCCTGCAGCTCCCTGTAATCCTCTTGCAAGCCTGCCAGCGTGTGCGTGAGCCTTGAGCATTCACCCCAACAGGTGTCATTACACAGGACTCAAGACAGCATCACATGGCCCAGTTGTATCAAAGGTCCTGTTAGTTTGTGGTTCTGGCTCACGTAGAGCTACTTCCTGCATCCATGACAATGGCTTTCAGAGAGTTCCCACAAATACTCCTAGTATATCTTCTGAGTGCAATGCAGACCTTGCCCTAAAACCTTGTATGTTAGTAGCTGGGTAGGTTTATATTCCAAATAGAATCCTTCAGGTGCAGTAGGCTGTTTGTCTTGGTTACTCTTCTCACTGCTAAGATAAAATACCCAACACCCACAAGTTAAGGAAGGAAAACTTTATTCAGCTCACAGTTTGCATGGTTTCAGTCCATAATCTTCTGGCCCCAAGGCAGGGTGGCTCATGGCAGAGGGGCAGCCATTCATGTCAGTGGAAGATAGCAAAAGCAACAAGGCAAAAAAGAGAGGACGAGCCTCTTTCAGTGTCTTATATTGTATGTACTCACACCCTTAATCCCAGCATTGGACCACGAATCCATGGTCATGTCTGAAAGCCTACCCCCCATGACTGCATGAGGCTTTGCAGGGACACCTAGACACAAACCATAACAGTGTTGTTAATAGTGATGTAAGGGCAAAACTAGAGAACAGCAAACTTATAGACATTTTATAGCAGCAGTTAAAAATCAATTTGTGGCCTGTGACTATGCTCATGCTGTCCCTCATGTAGCTAACCGCTAAGTTCAGTTAGCCTTGACTGTCTATAATCAGCTGCTTCTCCCAGATAACACGCCAGGTCAACCTGAGTGTGTCTAGCTTTAATGCTTGTTTTTCCCTACTTAGGAGCTGAATGAATATATATATATATATGTTTGTTTTGTTTTTATTTTTGTTTTTGTTTTCCAACTTGCTTCAAGGATTTCACGTCTGAGACAAACTAGCCCAGTCAAGGACATATTTAGCTCTACTTGCTCCACTCAGCACTGCCCCCTCCTTCCCAGAATGCTCCTAGCTTTTGATAAACAGTTCCTTTTTAAGTAAGCCTGCTTGCAACAAATCTACTTGACCACATGTGACTTAATTCATGTATCCAATCATGTAATAACCTGCCATCAGCCTTGTACTTCGTGCTTGCAAAACCCATTTAAACTAAACTTTAAGCTGACTCAGGGCTGGTGATTCGGACTCTGACTCAGTTCCCCCAGACCATTGGCATTAAAAATAAAGTTGCCTTCCAGACTTCTTGATATAAACAGTCTTCCACTCGCTTTAATATTGGTTTCTGCAGCAGTGACACTAGGATAAGAGGCATAAAACAAGGCTGTTTTGGGTAAACTAAGTCTTCCTACATATGTTACCCAAATCCTAATCTTGTGTTCCTAAATGTGAACTTTTAATCTTGCTATTTAATACATGCCAGTTGAACCCAGAGTTTAGAGCCAGGACATGTAGCTTCAGGGCTCGTCTCCACTTGACACCAGTGGTGTGAAGTTTGACAAGTCAATGAATCTTTCAAAATGGATAAATTTTTCTCTTAAAGAAAATTCTAGAAGTATAGTGGGGCCAAATGGGTGGTCCTGGGTTTGGATATGAGATTAACCCTGCTGGTTTCCAGACACCCAAGAGGTTCTGGAGAATGAGTGAACGCATGGTCATGTGTGGGGGTGATGGTTGCCATGGGGTGCTATGTGGCAGAGAAGAGACCCTTCTATCCATGGGGGGAGAGAATGAAAAAGGATGTGGCGAGAAGTATGGAGGAGGACTTTGTGGAGAGGTAGGAACCTCTAAGCCATGTCCTGAAGAAGGAATAGGAGATCCTAGAGAAAGGGTCAGAGAGATAAGAGTAAGAGAGAGATACATAGAGGGGCAAAGGGAGCAAAGGCCAAGCAGCTAAAGGAGTATGGCTTACCTGTTGGACTGCAAGTAGCTTAAAATAATCATGACATTGAACTCTATGGAGAAGGTTCTAGAACAGTATGTGAGAAAAGGCTCAAAAGGAGGCAAGCAGGCCCATAGCCTGAAGGACCTTGAATGTCTCCTCAGCATGTTTTGAACTAAAGATATCAGGGAGCTTGGACGCCTATTCACATTCATCTTCCTCAGAAGCAAAAGCCAACTCCACAGTGGCAGGAACTGACCCATCCTATTTCTCAGTGTTTTCAGTTGCCCTGAGCATGGCCTACAGTAGGTACTTACTAAATGTTTGTCAAAAGGATGAGTAGACAGAAGGTATCGAGGAGAAGACTGAACATGATTTGCCTGTTGAAAATAACACATTAACACAGAGTGGGGGATGGCTGTGGAAATTTGAGGACCAGAAGTGAGAGGTGAGGAGGCTGTGTAGACGGCCAATCACCTTTTACCACATAGACTGACTGGATGGGAAACAACCATATGCTGCTGTATTGTGGAATTCCCATAGAGATCAGTGTGGAGATGGAATTCCTCAGAAAAAGGCCCTTATTCCTCCAAAGCTTCATTAACACGGCATGGAGCATCTACGTCAGGAAGGCGAGGCATCTCACTCTTAGAACAGAGGCAGGGGGAAGTCTGGGAGGCTTCATGGGTACTTTCTTTGCAGAAATCCCAACACAATGATTATGATGATGGGTGTCGTGGAGTTCCCTGAAGAGCAGCTCTAGGGAGAAGAAGAATCAGAGTGAGTACTAAGGATATTAGCCACTGAAGAACGGGATAATGAGAGGTCATCCCTGAACCATGGGAACTGGGTCAACTGGGATTGAACTGTGTGTTCTTGAGTTTGACACAAAGACCTGGATAGACCCAAGAGCAAAACAGCCATCTTTGTTCCTGGCACCCCAGAATCTGTCCTTCAGCTGCTTTATACTTTGTCCAAAGGCCCAGTAAACAGTCACACATCCTCCAAGGTGCTGGGTTGTACACAGGGGCATTTTCAGTTTCTAAATGGAACCTTCTAAAAGGCTTTGGTAGGGCTTTGTCTGATGGATGGTTTCAAAGCCTTGTTTATTCAGGCAAATTGAAAGCAAGGTCAATCTGAATGACTGTGAAAAGCTGAATTGGCTAATTATTTAAAATAAATTACACATGCAAGTCATTTGTTCCATAATCTAGCAGATAATTATTGAGCACCTACTAAGCATTGGCCTAAGGGCGGGCTCTGGAAATCAGACATAAACAAAGTAGACAAAGCCTCTCTGCTTGGGAAGCTTAGAGACTAGTATGAAAGATAAGTAGTAATGAAATGATGGCCAAATCAATATGATAATTAAAAACTGATCAGTGTCACAGAGGAACAGTTCAGGGAGTCAGGGCATCACCCAGCAAGGAAATTTAATAGAGTCTGGGCATGAGGTCATGTTCAGGGAAGGCGAATCCAGTGAGGCGACCTCTAGCTGACACAGAGTGAGCCCCATTAATGGGTGGTTCAGGATGAACAATTAGAGGTCCAGACAAGTCCATTTCCATGAATAGATGGGAGGCGGATGGAAGTGATGTTTGATAAGAAGGGAATTGCAGAATGCTTAAAAACATGGTCTCTTGAGCAAATCCAATGCACATGTCTTTGGCACTGTTGTTATTTTGGTTGCCTGAAGTTCCGCCATCAAATCCAAATTACTGCCATCTGAACTAATGGTCTTTCATTTATTAATTCAGCCATTTTATATCGAGCTCCTGCTTGCCTACCATAGATCAGCAGGAGGACCAGCTGTGCAGGGCTGATGGTGATGCATACAAAACATTCTTGCTGCCCTGCAGAAGCTAAAGTCCTAATCAGGGAGCTGTAACCTAGTCATTCCCACATAGCTGAATATCAGTATTTCCCCAAGTTTCATTTGGAGGTCCATTGAGGACCTTCCAACCACTCTTTTGAATAACTAGAAAGTAATGGTAGCCATAGTTATACTGAAAAAATAAACTATTACTAACTAGCTCTGTTGCCAGTAGAATCTGAGCTCAAGGCATGTTCTTCCTTTGTGCTTTCTTTTATACTAATGGAAGTTGAGATCAGGGCCTCTGCACTGGACAGCTTCTTCAGCCCCTTTTCATTTTAAGATAGGGTCTCGCTAAGTGGCCCTGGCTGGGTTTGAACTTGCAATCCTCCTGCCTCAGGTTGTCAGACAACTGGGTTGGATTACAGGCGTGCCTTACTATACCCTGACATACAGAAGAGGTGTTGCAAACCAGTGCCATCCCTTTATTATTAGCTCTAGAGGGTTATGTTTCTGATAGTCTAGTTGCCACCTTCTGGAACCACTGCTTTTAGAGTCAAAAGTTCCCAAATCACACCATCCATGAGGAAGGACTTGTTTATTTATCTTGTAGTACTGGGGATGGAACACGGGACCTTGTGCATGCCAGGTGCGCACTCTACCACCGAGCCACACCCCCAGCCCAGTGCAGAGAAGTACCTAAAGGTCAGTGGTGGTAGGACTCATCCAAAAGTCATCCGGTAGACTAGAGTTATGTGGAATTTCTGGAAGACGAAATAGTCCATGAGCACTGAGAACCGGGTTAAGGCAGATTCAGATCTTCGTGTATGGAAGGACAAGGGGCCATGTTGTTGTTGGAGGTATAGGGCCTGTGGGTGATGAGTGGGGGAACCCACTAGTGGGTTTTGGCAGGCAAGTGATGTGGTCAAAAGGAAAATGGGTCTCCTTTCAAATTCAATTCCCTGTTTCCGTGTTGGAGTACGTGGAGGCCAACGCTTTCCTTTGTGTCCTGAAGGCTGCGTGATTCATGCATCTGTTCGCATTTTGGGCTGCGAGCAATAGAAACCAACTCTGGCTGATGTAACAAGATGGTGCTCACTGACGTACATGCAGTCACTCACAGCATGGCAGGCAAAGCCGAGGGACAGGTGGCTGGAGAGGTCCCCAGGCATCCAGGCATCCAGGGACAGACACTCTCCCTGTCTCCCCCAGGGCGGAGTGTTTCCAGCTCTGTCCTGCTCTGCTATTCATGTTGCCAGAGGGGATCTGTGGGTGGCTGGTTCCCCTGAAGGCCTGGGGAGGCTGGGGTCTCCTGCTGGATGTGGGGGAAGTTTGTGAATTCTCAGTGGAAAATTAAAATACTGTTACCAGTCTAGGCACCATCCTCACTCTCTGGTGTCTGCCTTAACTCCAAGATTTGGCCAGTTACACATCCAATCTAGCCCTGCTGCAGCCTCTCAGGGCTGGGGAAGATTAACCGCTATCCAGGGCCCACGCTGTAGGGGGCTCCACCTACCCAAGTCACCAAAACACAAGGACTTCATTTGTTTTAGTTTTGTAAGGAAGCATGTTGAATGTTTTGCTCATATCTGAGCAAATAAGCATTCTGGAGCTGGGAAGGCTGCATGGGGTTTCTCAGGCCAGAGGGTGTGGGACCAAGGGCATGTGGCTAAGGGGCCATCAGAGGTGCTACCTGGGAATGGGAGAAAACATGAGCACTCTCATGAAAGCTAGCTGCCCCAAGCCACCCAGACAATTCCCCCCAGTGACTGTGCTTCTCCACACCTCTGCTCGGCTAGTACAGTTTGTGAACAGGAAATCATGAATCAATAGAGGGAAAACTACCCAAAGGTCCTTGGGAGCTTGCCCAAGTTTGTGCCCTGGGTTTGCAAGGCCCAATCATCTCTGCAGCCCTGGCTCCCACCTCACCAACTCCTGCCCTGTCCTGGCCTGTACATACTGCTCAGGGTATCAGCAGACAGTGAAGGGAAAGCACGACTCCTGTAGCCTTCAAGTCAAGAGGGGAGAAGCTCTGGGGTGCTGGATATCTCTTGATTGCAACCTTTTCTTATTTTTGGTATCGCGGATCAAACCCAGGGCCTCATGTGTGCTAGATGAGTGTCAATCACTGTGCCACACCCCTCCTCTTTTCTTATATTCATTTTCAGGTTTTGGGACAGGGTCTTGGTAAATTGCCCAAGCTATTCTTGAACTTGCAATCTGCCTGCCTCAGTTCCCGAGGAGCTGAGATTCCAGGGGCACACCCCCACATCTGACTGATTTTAACTTGTAAATGTTTAGATGCACAGAATGCGCGGTGCCATTTGTATCCTTGTCCCGGGGCCTGCAGATGTGACAGGAGACCTACTTGGACGACATCATGCTTCAGGTAGAATTTTGGGCACCCATGGGAAAAACATTGCAAAGGCTTTTGAAATGCCACACGATGGTCAAGGGACAGAGGATCTGGGCAGGTGATATGTGAGGGTGAATTTTTGCTGGCATAATCTGGGCAGGCTCAACCTTAAAAGAGAAGGCATAGAGCTTTCCCGTTAAGATGCACACAGAAAAAACTAACCAGGAATAGGAAGAACAAACAGCGATTCAGGGTAAAAGAGGGTAATGCATTTCGAAACAGGCACTGCCAAAAAATTGCTCACCTCTGAAAGCTAAAAGCACAATTTGAATCTTTTGTGTTTCTTCCCCTATCTTTCTAAGTTCACATAAGCTACCATTATTCTAAAATCCTGAGCCAAATCATAAATGCATTCAAAAAAAGAGGATCCTGAAGAAAAGCTGCTTCAAATAGCACATAAGGGCAAGCATCTGATCTCCCAATTACTTTAGCAGGTTCCAGTCTGGGCATCTGATCCACAGTCCTCTGAACTTGTTTGAGGATCGATACCTAAGAGGTGGGCTTGGCATTTTCCTGTCAGTCTATATCTCCGTTGCAAATAAGCTAGTGATTGATCTCCAAAGAAGAAGGGGAAAGAGCTTCAGAACTTCCATTGGTGGGGGGAGGGAGGTTGCTGTCTTGCTCAGTGACCATGGCACATGGCTTTGCTTTTGTGGACAGAAGAACAATTTTTATGATCATACGTTTTTTGGTGCCTTACTCCTCACAAAAAGTTGCATAAGGGATCCAAGCTGTGGGCCATTTGCCTTAAACATTGCATGGCTCCCTTTATTTCTAGCCCCGGAAGGTGACAGGGCTGCCAAGCTCTTTGCGTAAATACCAACGACCCTTGGTGCAGTTCTATGTCACTTCCCCTGAGACCTCCCCACTTGGGTGCTGTGTTAAGTGGGTTATAGACCAAGTTCTGCCACCTGAACAGCAGGGTCTCAGCACAGACACGGGTTGCCAACCTGCGCCTGGAAGTTCAGTCAGGGCTCTGCTGCTCTGGCCTGGCCTGGTGGTGCTCAGTTTCCTTCTTGTGTGGAAGAAATAATAAGCTGACTTGGCATAAATGGTACCGGCACTAAAATGCCTCCCCTGACCACCGGTCTCAAGACTTTCTCTGTGCCTCCAGCCCCAGAGCTGTGCTTTGCATGTGGCTTGTCCCCCAGGGCTCACATGGTAAAGTCTTGGTCCTTAGGGAAGCCATTGGGGGTGCTCAGAATTACGAAGGTACTTATTTCTCAAGGGACCCTGCATCAGTTCTATCAAATGAGTTGTTTTTTGAAGAGCCAAGCTGGCCCCTTCCCTTGCTCTGGCTTCCCGTCATGGGGTACAATCTGTCTCTTGGGCACAAACTACCAACACTGTGATGTCCTCTGCCATGAGGTCCTAACCAGAGCTAAACCATGCCATACCCTTGAGCCTCTAGAACTGTGAGCTAAGTAAACCTCTTTTCTTTTTAAGTCATCTAGCCTCAGGTATTTTATTATCATAACAGAGAATAGACTGATACACCAGTTCCTGGGTGACAATCACATTACCCAGTTTTATTTCCTCCATATTATAAATCACTATTCATTATTGCTTATGTATTTGCCCACTTCTTCTAACCTCCTTAAAGAATGTCAGATCTGTGAGTACAGGGACCTTCTCTGTCTTGCCCACCATTGTATTCCTATAGCCTATCACCATGCCCAAGGCACTGAGCACACATTTGTTGAATGAATGATAGAACTCTTCCCCATTTTTTCCCTGAGTAGGTTTTACTGTTGGGGCATGACAGATAGTCTGACACTTTCTCCATTCTTTGGAGAAATTGGTGACAGCTGTTTTAGATGTGCTGGTGAAGAGAATAAAGCTGGAAAATTATTTCATGATGTTGCCTACAACTGCAGCAGTAGAATCAGATTTCTGATCAGCCCCTCTCCAAATGCCAAAGCCCACAAAGTTTATGCATCTCCTCTCTGTGGCTGTGTCTCCATTGGACTTTGATGTTCGCCAGAGGAGGCACTCAAGTCAGTTCATCTGGGTGTTTGCAGTGTGCATGGCACAGTGCCTGGTCCTTGGTGCAGACTTTGCCAACACTCGCTAAATAATCTTTGCTCTTTTTCTGCTTCTGCCCTGACACCTCCGTGCTGCTTCCTGGCTTCTGGATTTGACTCATTAGGTACCCAGGACTCCTCTGATGGGTCAAATCCAACTGAGCCAGGAAAGAATATAGATGACAGCAAGAGATGAAGTGGTGCAAACTCTTGGAAGTTCTGGAGCCACCATAGCTGTGCCATGGCTCCACGAATGCCCTCAGGTCCTGGCTGAGCCTCACTTCAGTCTCTCTGCATCGGGTTCCTTTCCAGGCCCACCTGCCCACGTGGTGACCATCAGCATCTTTCTGTGAGCCAACAATCCTAGCTGAAGGAGGAGTTTCCACACGCCAGTGTTGTGGGGAAAGCCTCTGGGGTTGGCCTGACTCATGCCACAGATTCCTAAACTAGTCAGACCTTTCCAGGGCCATGAATTTTCTTCCTGCCCAAGTCTGGATTCTGTGCCTAGCCCTGGAGCTAGGATAATGAGAGCCCATCTAACCGTCAGCAGTAGGGAGCAAAGAAGGAGTGCTGGGGTCCTTGGACAAAGAATTGTGGTGCAGTTTCCAAACACATGGACTGAGAGGAAAGAACTCCTTGCAAATGTTATCTGGAAAGAACTCCTTGCTAATGTTATCTAGTCCACCAACCTTGCTCCATATTGAGCCGTGTCTTAGAGACAGAGGTGTTTTCATCTTACCTGGTCAATTACTCTGTGTGATGAGATTTTGGAAGAAGTAAACACTTACAAGTGAGTTTTAATGCTACTGATTCTTGCTGATGGTGGTCTTCTCATTTGTATTCCTGACGCTGTGGATGCCCCAGCACCCACTAGGAAATGTACCTTAGAAGCCATCTTAGAACCTGCTGGGGCACCTTTTAAAATTCAGATTCTCAGCCAGTGCCTCAGAAGAATCTAGGTAAATTTGCTACCAGGTCAGAGATGTGTATGAAAAAAAAATATCCCAGGTGGTTCCAGCATGCAGTCAGTCTAGACAACCATTGGCCAGAAACTTTCATTGTGGAGTTTTGGGGCACAGTAGGCAGAAGGATAACTGACCAGTGGGAGAGTAATTCAGGGTTTCCAGGGCTTCCACAGCCCTTCCGGTCCTGTCATACATGCAGCTGTATTCTTGCTCCACAGAGAGCGGGACTTGGTCTGACCTTATGCTTCAAGGTTTTGTGTTTGCCCAGAAAGGGGAGAAGTTGCAGAATCCTCAGTCAAGGTCTCCAGCTAATTGTCCGCTAATGGCTTTCATTATTGACCCAGGAGCTCATTTAGGTAAACAGGACAGGATGGAACCTGGTAACTGGATCTGCAGCCGCATGACCTCCATCTTCATCAATTGAGCCAGGGGAGGGCCGGCTTGTCCCTCAGGCATGTCAAGTGGAATAATTACGCAATGTTGGTAGCAGGGTTTCAAGATGAAGAGTGCTCGTTCTGTGACGACGCCTTCAAAATCACCACGATTATCTAATAGAAGAGGTGGTGGAGGTTTTCAAGGCTGCAACTCAAGCACAGTGCCTTGGGACACTGAAAGCTTTTACTCACGCCATCAAAGGAAGACCTGTTTACTCCCTAAGTGATGTAATTGCAAATGCCAAGTCATCTTTGCTGTACAAATAGACCACAGTGATGGTGATCTGTTATTTGGGGCCAGGAGCATGTTACCTGCAAGACTGAGTTGGCTTTCTGAAATGCTGGAGACCTAATTCCAGGCAAGGGAAACACAGAAAGCTTGATCTTTTCAGCTTAGCCTACCTCATCTTTTTTAATCTCCCATTTTTGTTTTCTAAAACATGTTCTCTGAAGGGCAGAGGATTTCATAAAGGGTAGAGCCTACCTAGGGGGAAGGAACAAAGCCTTGCTGGCCTTGTTAGTTCTGACTTAATTCCTTATCAACCTCGAGCCAGGAGCCACGGCCACCCTAAGAGAAGGCTGGGGTCGCCCAGAGGCCCAGAGGTGTCAGCCAAGGTCTCCAGCTAATTGTCTGCTGTGTGATCAAGAAAAGAACGAGGAAGAGAGGTGGAAAATGTCAGTGAAGTAAATGGATTTTTTTATTTACATTTGGAAACCCTGAACAAAACTGCACTCTTTTTTATTGACCACGGAATCTGCCTTATATTTATAAGGGATTTTACAAATCCATCATTCCATACAGAAAGGGGACTCATTCCAGAACACCCTCATTGGAGAGGTGTCGTAAATTCAGTGGTGGTGAAATAACAGTCTTTACATGTGAGAATAATTTGAAGGCAGGCGTGCGGTGCAAAGTTAAGGAGGGAAGGCATTAGGATTTAATGATGAGGATTTAAATGGTGTTCCTTCTCATTCTACCGTAAGAAAAAATTCATTTCTACAGCTCTTTGGTCACTATGATTTACGATGGAAATAACATTTGCTCTTAAACATCTTAAATAATTGGGAGCTCATAATGACTACGTGAGCTTATTCAAAAGGTCACACTTTTGCATACACACCGCCTACTCTCAAGGTTGTGGGCTGCGTGGATTATTTTACAAGATTTGGAAATTGATATTGGACTATGTTAGATTCACCTACAGTCTAAAAACCACATAGCCCATCCCTTCTCTGAATGCCACAGATGCTTAGAGAGAGGCGTTATCATCCCATTCTTTAGCAGAGCAGATTAGGACAGAGCAGTTGAACAACTTGTCTAGGGTCTCACAGCAAGCAAGTGATGAGTTGAGTTAGGATCCAAACCTGAGTCCCCCTGACTGTGGCTGGTGGGTAGTTTCTGACTTCCTGGTCTGGGCTGATTCTTACAGGCATGAGCCCCACCAACAGGAGAAACCTAGGGTTGTTTTCTCTGTTGGGGTCAAACTGAAGCCCGCACGTGCAATTCCATGACTAAAGGGCAAGGTCAGGCACAAGGCAGCTACAGGAGCTGCGCAAGCCACACTTGCACACGTTTAAATGGACCCATACTGGGATTCAGGGTCTGTCTGCTTTGGGAATTAGGAGGTCATGACCATCAGATGGCTTTGCACCAGGAGCTGAAGGAGCAGAGAGGTTCTGAGGCAAGGGTGAGCCTCCCAAGCTCTGTCTGCTCCCAGCCTCAGGGAGCTGAGGTGCTACTGTTGCAGCCAGCTGAGTTAGTCAGAAATATAATAGGCAGTGTGACAGGGCTAGGTCCTCAGTGGAGCCAGTGCAAACACCTAGAAAGTGGGGGAGTGAGGGGGGGCACAGAAACCTCCTGCTGGGGGCGAGGCCTCAAGACAAAGGATCAAACAAATGTATCTACATCCTGGGGACTGATATTCTAATTAGTTCCCTATCACCCTGGAGCCACTAGGGGAAAGGTCACAGCTCTAAGAATGCCTCCTTCCTAAGTGAGTGGCTTCCTCATTTGTCCCTAACATAATCCATTTTACCTGAACTGTTGATCTTGTTGGCTAACTATAGTTATGTCCCATCTTATGCTCATCTGCTTTGTGAGCTCCCAGTCTTCCCCCACCTTGAACCCATGGTTTTACTCTATAAAAGTTCCTGGAAAAGACAGTCCTGGGCAACCCACGTGGGTCCCCCTCTGTCTCTCTCAGACAGAAGCTTTCTTTTGCTCAGTAAATGTATTCTACTCTTCACCTCCGTTGTTCCTAAAATTCATTCTTCGATTTCAGAGGACACGGAGCTCATACCGGACATAGTAGGTTGGGAGT
>PVJX010030687.1:0-21849 GCA_004027295.1 Dolichotis patagonum
CAGTCTTGCTCTTGAGCAATATGTTAGGCATATTAATTCTCTGTAGTTAAATTAGGATCTTGAGATGGGAAGATTACCCTGGATTTTTTGAATGGGCAAGGGAGACAGGAGAGTCAGACCAAGAGAGAAGGAGACATGAAAATAGAAGCAAAGGTCAGGATGATATGAAGAAAGGACCATAAGTTAAGGAAAGTAGAAGTTGAAAAAGACAGCAATGTACTCTTCTCCTTTGATAATGATAGGGTATTACATTTTTATTTTTTAATACACTAAATACCTGGTAATTTCTAACAGCAGCAACGCATAACTCATTCATGTGGTTTGTGATGTATGAGATGAAGATTCCTATCAATAGAGAATTCCAGTTCAATGTGGCATATGCCAGCACAGGTATGGGCATGGTGTGCTCAGGGAGGACCCATAGTGTATGTGGTAGGATTCCTTAGAGGAGGTTTTCTGAAGCAGAAGCCCCTGGTCATGAAGATGTCCTTTCTTGCCTGTGAATTTCAGTGTTTCTGCTCTTTTTCTGTCAACCAAGTCCTAAATACTAACGAAATCTTCCATTCAAATCTTTTCTCTACCTTGATTCTCCATTTAGCTACCTCTGTACTTTCTAGGAATTAAGTTCTTTGGTGGAATCCCAGGTGACTAGAATGGTGCTGTTTCTACCCCCACTTCCTTTTCATTTCTCTGTGCATTCTAACTTCCACTACCCCCTTCCTTCTGAGATGCATTCCTTGAGGACCTGGGTGCTCCCTAATCAACAAAGTATCCCAGTTCATCTCTGTTTTGACTTCATGGCATCACTGACCCAGCTGAGTTCTTCCTCAGTTTGACGTTTTCTTTCCTTCCAATTCCAATTCCAATTCCAAAATTCCAATTCCAATTCCAATTCCAATTCCAATTCCAATTCCAATTCCAATTCCAATTCCAATTCCACTCTACATCTTGCTCCAATGAGGGACAGAGGAGAGGGGAAGGAGGGGTAAAAACACAAGGCTCGGGAGGGAGGGGAAGGAGAAGGTTACAAAGGGTTTATTTGGGTTGCTGAAGAATGCATTTAGGAAAGGAGCAGGGGCAAGGCAGCTGGAAGGTAGTAGGGCTTGCATGTTTCATAAGGTGCTTGTCTGTAAGCCTCGGAGAGTTGCTGAAAGGTTCTGGTTAAGAGATTGACATGGATATATTTTCATTTGAGAAATGTTCCTTTGATAGTATGTGGGGGATGAATTTGAAGGGAACACTGTCTGAGTCAGGAAAGACTCATGGGAGTGCCCCTCATTTATAAAAGGAGCATAATAAATATTGATGCCTCTCTGGGTTTTATGATTTGAATGAGAATTAGAAGAAATGCCTTCAAAGATTATAAAGGAATCAAAGATGTGGATTCGTGTTTTGTACACGGACTGCATAAAAATATGTTTTGTTCTCAGGAAACTGTAGATTTCTGTTTGTTTTCTTGTATAGAATGGTGGAATATTTGAGCTGGAAGTAATCTGCGAGAATTTGGCTGATGTGATCACTTTATTTACACATTAGAACTTGGAGGTCGCAAGAATTTAAAGCAACATGCCAGCGTCATATGTAGAAAAGAACCAGGGACAGGGTGAGGGCTGACCCTTGGACCTTAGGACTTTCTCAGTACAACAAGATGTTTAGAGCAGTTTCATGCATCCTGAGATGGCGGTGAGGTGAAGAGAAGAAGCATTGTGAAAGGACTTTGAAAAACATGGGAAAAGATAATCAGAAAAATCTGAGAAAATTTGAAATGTTCATTTATCTCTTCACTGTGCCTTTTAATATTAGAAATCCTGTACTAAATAAACACTAAATCTACCATTGTTGACTTCTTATCTCTCAGACTCTTTTTGGCCATATCATCAGTTTCATGTGATACTCTGGAGGACATTTCCCCTCTTTCCTTCAACATGTCTTTCTTTGTTTCTCTTTCTCTTCCTTTCTTTCAGGATGTTTGTCCACATAGTTCCCAACAGTCGCTGAGACACCATATGTAAATTGTTATTCAAAGAACATACGTTAGGGGACAGAGATTTATTTATTATATTTACTTATCTCATTTTGTTAATGTGAACTTTACCTCTTATTTTATTTAAAATAAATTAGTGTTTTTAAAATTTTATGGTAAAAAGGTAAAACAAAATTTTATAACAAAATAATAGGAGAATAACAACTGTTAAATCAGTGTTTTTTTATTTGACTTCTCAACATTAACCAGTTAGTTGGAGTGATATTTACTCCAATCAGAACTTGATATGCTTTAATTCAATTTAAGAAACAGTGTGTATTTTTGAGGGTGTAATATTTCCTAACTGAATATATATACAAGGAATATTACCTACAGTTAGGGTTACCATATCGCCCTTGCTTAACCATATCATTCATATGGGATGTTTGATGACTTTTTCATGATTCTTGTGCCAGTCTTCTCAAGTGAGCAGGGTAGCCAACTTAGCCTTATCCTATTAATGAGAATCTTATCTATAGCTTGAGAAGAACATGACTAACATTAGTGACCACGGTATGGCTGCTGTGAGAGAAGATAGATTTCACTATTGACAGAAAACATGTTGATTTGATAAGATGGTTCATAAAGGGGTTTTCAGATTCAAATTCCTAAATAACTGGCTTACGTGATTTCGATACTGAAAATCCCGACAAGCATAGGTAGTCTGGTAGGACAGGGACTTGCCAGGGGGTGGAGGGGCTGATGTAGCAATTGAGTGCAACTACACTCTTCCTCTTTCTTGGGGAACCTCTGTCTTTTTATTCTTAAGGCCAGAAATTGAGATTTGGCCTAATTATGTAATGGAGAATGATCTGCCTTACTTAAAGTTTCCTAATTTTAATATCATCTTAAATACTTTAACAGCAATATTTAGACTGGTGTTTGATCAAGTAGCCTGATCCTGTGGCCTAGCTCAGTTGACACATGAAATTAACCTTCAGGGCAAATTACTGGTGCTCACATGTGAGTCAATTGTCAAGCTAGACTGAATGCGTGATGGATGTCTTCAGTGTAAGAGTGCCCTGTGCTGTTTCCTAGTATGGAAACAGAAGAGCCGAGCAAATAGGTCAGACAGAATTGGATAGAGAGATGGTTGTCATTCTAAAAGCTTGGGTCAGAGTTGTTTAGAACGGGGTATTTTATTTGAAGAACAAATATTTTCCTGTACGTCTATGGTTACTACCCAACTCCAAAGACCATCAGAGCTGGGGTGGCCTTACAGTTTTCTAGTTCCATCTTTCTAAATAACAGATTGGAGGGGAACAGACAGAGGTCTATGATAAGGGGATTTCTCAGAGGAGAGAACTGAGAAAAGTCAGTTCCTGAGTCCTTAGTCAAAGCCACCAATTTTAAATTGTGGTTAAAAATAATGAATATTATACAGCCTTTGAATGACACTGTTAGGCTGATACTCAGAGGTGATACATTCAGTGAGACTGACAGCAATAAGGAAGGGCACTGGAGAATTTTAGCTACTTGAATATTCAAATGAACAACAATATCTTAAGTTGAAAAAGCAGTGAAGGGCAGGTATTATAGAGAAAATGTTTGGAAGAGCTGTAGTTTGGGCACTGGCTAAAATAAGAATTTTCCTCCATGTCTATTTATCAGAATCATGGTTCACATGGCAACTAAAAACTCCCTAAATATTAGCTAAATTATAAGTTAATGGTTTAGGAAAAGAAGGATAAAAGCCCATTTATGATTTGTAGGGCTGAGAAAATCCTTTTAAAAACTCACTCTACTAAAACAATTAAAAATAGAGCTACCATATGGTCCAATAATTCCACTACTGGGTATATATCCAAAGGAGAGGACATTAGCTTGTCAAAGAAAGACACATCTGAATCCACAAGTTGAAGGACTATTCACAACAGCCAAGAAATGGACTGCTGAATAAAGAAACTGTGGTACACATACACAACAAAATAACACTAACCTCAGAAAGAAGGAAACTTCTCACTTGTAACAGCATGGTTAGAAATGACGACCAATGTGAAGTAAACTCAGCCACACACAGATAAACAAATGCCACAGGACCACAGTCATATACGGGACCTAAAGACTGATCTCATAGAAAGAACAGAAGAATGGTGCTTGGGAACTCTGGGTAGAGGTTTCACATAAAAGTACATCAACAGGTACAAGTTTTATGTTTCCTTATATCAGTTAAAATAAATTTAAATTTAAAAATTTATGGACAGTAGCTTTGACTCTGTCTAGAAGACTTTTGCATTCTTCGATTCTATTTCATTCCACTTAGCAAGACTTATTTTTTCTTTTTAAATTTTTAATGTTTATTGACTGTGTTTCGTTTTCTGACATTCCTGTTCATGGCTTTTTTTAAAATGAAAAAAAAATTGGCAAGTGAAAATTGAAGATGTTTATGGTATACAGCATGGTGTTCTGGCATATGTACACATTATTGAATTATTAAGCCAAGACTATTATTTATCATTACATTATGTTACTATTTATTTTTGTGTGGTGAGGACATGTAAAATCTACTCTCAGTAGATTACAAGGTGTAGAAGACATTGTTATTGACTACTCTCACTGTGATGTGTAAGTGTTGTGGTTTAGATCCAAAGTGCCCACAAATGACTCACATTCGAAGATGCGGCCGACTGGAGGGGGTGTGACTTGAAGGCATAGTCTTGTCCCTGGCTCTTCCCTTTTTCTCTTCATTTCTTGGCTCCCAGGACATGAACAACTTTTCATGAGCAGTGATACCCCTTTTTTGTGCCATTTCTGTCTCGGAGCTGAGATGATGGACTGAAATCATGTGTCAAAATAAACTTCTCCTTTAAATTGTGAGTGTCAAGTGTTTTGTCCCAGCAATAAGAAAGTAGCTAAGACAAACAGACATTTTAAATTTATTTCTCTTGCCTAACAGAAGCTTTGTGTTCTTGACTAATATCTCTCTGAATGCTTCCAGGAGAATCTCTTTTGCCAGCCCCTAGTAAATACCATTGTCTTACAGGCTTCTATCAACTCACCTTTTTTAGATTGGCATGTAAGTGAGATTTTTCTTTTTCTGACTTATATCACTTAACATAATTTCCTTCAAGTTTATTCATGCGGTGATGCAGAATTTTCTTATTTTTAAAGGCTGACTAGTATTCCATTGTGTATACACCACACTTTCTTTATCTATCTGTTGATAGACACTTATGTTGATCCAATATCTTCAGGATTGTTGATAGTGATATCAACATATTGATTTCATATATATATGAAATTTCATATATATTTAAATTTCATATGTAATATATAATATACATATTATATATTATATATATAGTTAGATTGCCAGATCATATTTCAGTTCTATTTTTAATTTTTAAAGAAACCATCATACATTTTCCCATAATGATTGTACTAATTTACACTCCCACCTACAGTGTACAAGGGTTTTCTTCTCTTTACATCCTTGCCAACTCTACTGTCTTCTTGATAATTGCAAATATGGTACATGTGAGGTGACATGTCTTTTTGGTTTTGAATTGTTATGTTGAGCATTTTCTCACAGGTCATTTGAAGTGCCTTTAAAGGACTATCTAGCTCCTTTGTACATATTTTATTAAAGTTACTTTAACTGATATATGGAAATACAGAAATTACATATTAACAGGGAAATATGAAGTTTTTATACATGTATATTGTGTAATGTTTACTACAACTTAAATATATCTATCTGGTCAAACATTTATCATTTTTTTATAATTAAAAGCTTTCAAAATACTTCATTTTAGATTGTGGGGTTTTTGTCCTTACTTGTGTAAATTTGTGTCCTTACTTATGTAAATTTCTGTTTTTATTAGTGTATGTTTTCAGTACACAAAGCTTATATTCACTGTGAGGAGTTGGTGTATATACACAATACGTCTTAATTCTTTTTACTTTGCCTTTTTCTCCCTTCCTTTTCTTTCAGGTTTCTGAGAAGTCCTTTGTGCATTTAAAAATTTGGTTGTTTTCTTACTATCTAGTTGTAGGACATATTTCTTAATTTGCTCATTAACCACTTATTATCTGAAGTGTGGTTTACAAATAATATAATAACCGTTTCAGAGATTATATCTTCACTCTGTCACTTATTTTCTTTGCTAGGTAGAAACCTTTTAGTTTGCTCTTATCTCATTTGTCTATTTTTGCATTTGTTATCTGTGCTTTTGGGTTGTATCCACAGAAAGCCTTGCCCACTTCAAGATCATGGAGAATTTCCTTTATGTTTTCTTCTGGTAGTTTATAATCTCAGATTTCATAATGAAGTCTTTTATACATTTTGCATTGACTTTTATATATGGTCTGAGATAAGGGATTAATTTTATTCTTCCACATGTAAATACCCAGTTTTCTGTCATTTATTGAAGAAATTGTCTTTTCCTCATTGTGTGTCAATGTCTTTCTTGAGCTTCTTTCCTTGCATACTGTCTCCCATTTCAGGGTCTCTGTAAATGCTTCCTCTCTTGCCTATGTCAGTGGTACACAAAGGAATACATTTGATATAGCACACATAAATTTATAGGAGTATCCTATAATATTCACCCAAAAAGTCAAGTCCAGAAGACAGCAAGAGATCTGTCTGCATGGTAGATACCTAAAATATCCAGTTGAGGGCTTGGATCCCATGGTAGTGTCCTGCAAGAACTTAGCCAGAGGCCTGGAGCTCACTGCAGTATCTTCCATGAATCCAACCAGATGACTAGAGCCAATGACAATAGCTCATATAAGTTCATGTCAAGGATATGTATTAGGAAGACCCAAAGGCCAGTAGTGGAAGCAAGAGAGTCTTTGCTGGGCAGAGGAGAAACAGTTTATTGTAGGCAGAAGGTAGCAAAACAACAAGGGATGACCACAGCTCTTTGTATCCCTTATATCTTACTTGGGGTAGGTAACACTCACACCCTTAACCCTAGTGCCCTTGATCTTAGCATTGCACAGTGAATCAGTTACAACATCACACATTCTAGATCCAGCCATCTCTGAAAAAACCCCAACTATGACTGCAGGAAGCTTTGGGGGGACATCTAAACACAAGCCATAACATTCTGCTCTTGGCCCCCTAAAGACTCATACATGTCCATTTATGAAAAAGTCTATCTCCAGGAGTTACCAAGGTCCTAATAATTTCAGCACCGATGAAAAATCCAAGTCTAAAGTCTTTTCTGAGATTTAAGGCAAAGTTTTAGCTGTGAGCCCCTCTGAATGAAAAGAAAGTTAAATACTTCCAACATTCAATGGTACAAGATAGACATTTCCATGCTGAAAGTTGCAGAGAGATAGCAAGGAAAGGGAACAAAGCAAGGTAAAAATCCAGCAGAGCAAACATTAAATTCCACAGCTCCACATCCCTGAAAATCTGTGGCAAGTAGTAACCTCCAAAGGAGTGAAATGGCTCTATCACTGTAGCAGTGCTGGTGATTATAGATCCCATGGCTTCTCCCTTGGGGTGGCTCTTCTCCCTTCTTGCAGTTTTCCTCAGATGATGCATGTTCTCAGTGTCTCCAAACTTCTGGAGTCTCTACTGCACAATTGTCTTCACATTCACAGTTTCACACACTGCCCTCTTGGGGACACACTTCCTGGCCTCCTGAGCCTTCTGCTGTCTTGGTGGAAGGCTTCCTGACCCCGTAATATTTGCATTCTGCATGCAACTAAAACCAGCACCACACGGATGATGCCAAGGTCTGCTGCCAGCTGGAGCAGTAGCCAGGCTTCCTTCTCTCTAGATTGTAGGGGTTAAGTCCCTATGAATCAAATCCTGAGGAATGACTTTCCTAGGTCACTGACACTCTGGAGCATGGTGCTCTGTGGCTATCTTCTGAAAGCAAAGTATTTCAGTTTTGCAACTTGAGGCTGAAAAGCCAGAAGTCCTGCTGTTTCTTGTGATGTTTTCAGGCCATCTTTCCTGTTGTTGTTTTCTGAAATACTGGGGTTTTTCTTGCTAGTCTTTTCAATGACCAGTTTCTCCTTTGTTCCATTTTTGCAGGTTGCAATTTTGCTGGAACTTCCTTTCTGGCAAAACCCACAACATTTTGAATTATTCTGTTGAACTATTTGCTCTTCATTATCAATATAAGTCTGGCTAAAAGCTCCCAACAGTACTCATGCCTCCACCTCAACATTAGACTGACTTGAAATTTTTTCTGCAAGATTAATTAGTCTATATCCCTTTTCTTGGTCTCAGGCAAAATCTCTGGATACCAGCAAACAAACTCTCTGCCAGAGTATAATGCTTATTATCTTGAGTCTGATAGCCAATATATTCCTTCCCAGAAGAAACTTCCTGAGCTAGGTCTTTACCTGCAGGATTACTGTCACCTTTCTGGTCTTCTGAGCTCTGACTAGAATTTCCCATTAAGTAGTGCCTAAGGTGTTTCAACTCTAGTTTTTTGGCTGTAATCTCTGAACCTTTCCAAAATTATTCTCCTTCCTGCAGGCCATTCCCAAAAGCTGCTGAGCCACACGGTCAGATAGAGCCACAGCAACAGCACCACTTCTCTGGTACCAGGTTTTGTCTTAGTTACTTTTCTCATTGCTGAGACAAAATACCCAACATCCAAAGTACAAGGAGCAAAGGTTTACTTAGCTCACAGTGTGTGGAGGTTTCAGTTCATAATTCACTGACTGTAGAGCAGGGTGGCATGGCAGACAGGCATTGCAGAGGAAGAACAATGATGAGCAGATTGTGGCAAAGAAACAAGGGATGACCACAGATCTTCCTATCTTTTATATTTTATCTAGCTCAGATAACACTCCCACCCTTTATCCTAGTGCTCCTGATCCCAGTATTTAGTATTGCATTGAATCAATTCCAGTGTTACACAATCTAGATCCAGCCACCTCGGAAAAAGCCCCACCTATGACCACATAAGGCTTTGGGGACACATCTAAACACAAGCTCTAATAGTAAGAATACCCATTGATATCATCTGTCAGAGAGGAAAATGAAAAAGTTGAAGAGTAGACCTGGAAGATGTCTAGCAGGGGAACTATACCTGCCTAACTCATCATTTTCTCCAGGGCTAGCATAGAACACTATTTATTATTCATTTGCATATACTCATAAATGCAAATTAATAATAAATGAAACAAATTCATTCCCTATTATGCATTTCATTATACATTACTTCTTATTCTTATTCTTATTTTAAGAAATGCTGTGTATACTCATCTGAGCAGTTTAGTATGAGCACTTTTACATAGATGGCCTTTCGGATATATGGTCTTCTGCTTGAGGAAAGGAACTCAATGGGTACAAGGCAGAGCCTATATGTTAGGGAAGCATCCAGAGACTGGCAAGTTAGAAATATCCTCAAAGGCTGCCAAAGATAGAAATATTTTCACTGTTTAGAGAAGAGTCTCTGACTTTTAATTATTCTGGCATTATACTTGGGAAGGAATGCGCCTGATACAGAGGCAGAGGCAGAAGCTTTGCCTGAAAGGAGGAGAGAGACAGGCAGTCATCACTTACACTCACAACCTCCCAGTAGCTTTCCTCTGTCCTAATAGTAAGGAACAACCTGGAGCAATGGCATGGGACCCAGATATGACGCCTCTCAGGTGGGCAGGTGGGCAGACCTGTATTCCTCTGAACTATTCTAGTAAGAAATAAACTTCTATTTTACTTGTGCCTTCAATGTGCCTCTTTGCAACAGCAGCTCAATCTACATCCTAAACGATGCAGACAGATTCCAGAGCACTCAATTAGGCTTCAGTACTGCATGCGTTCGGCGAGTGTGACAGAATAGGAGACAGATTCAAAATGCGAGAGTGAGAGAAATAAGATCTGCACCCCTGGGAATTTTAGTAGCAGCTGAAAGGAAGCCAATTTGGGTTACTCTGTGCCCTAAAATGGACAGTAGGAAGCATTTTATACCGAAGATGTCATGTCAGTATTCTCTGTGGTGATGTTCACTCCTGTATCTCAGAGGAGTAACTGGTGACCAGGCATCAGTGGCCTTATGGCAATGGAGATGAAGGTGACAGACAGTGGCATATCTGGACACAGTTTATTTTGAGTAGGAAAACATGGTTTGGATATTTAATGAACAGATTCTAAGTTAAAAAATTATTGTTACTGATTTTCTGATCCCACAGTACTGGGAAATACCCATTCCTTTGCCTATTAATGATAGAAGAGATTTATAGCAAATGCAGCATTACCGTGCTTTACTTAGAGAAGGCTGACACTCAGACGTGAATGACAGACTAGGAAACGTGTTCACAGAGAGGCCTGACTTGTTGGCAAGGAGGACCAAGGGTGCGGTCACTAGGAACTCAATTTGCTCATTGCTCAGACTTGACTGACTCTTTCTCTTGAGGCTTAATTACAATAACTGAACTCATGGGAGAAGATTATGTAAATCAGAATTTTAATTACTCATTTACAATGTAACTATTTCTTTTCAGTATCTGGATTTTATATAACTGTCATCAAGGTCCTCTGGTTTTGCTGTCACACAGATTTTGCTATTTCTGAGTTATTGTATTTTTAGTCTTTTAAAGTAGTACTGATAATTAGATGATGATATGGGTTAATTGCCACTTCTTGGAAAATAAAATCTAGTACTACACTAAGTATGCTCATCAGAAGATGTTTCCAAATGTTACAAATATAAAAATGTGGATATACATACAGTATATTGTTTCTTACACATGATAAAATGCTATGATGGACTAGAGGTTCCTCCCTGAGCAGATGTCCAGAGAAACAGGTCTACCATCTGAACTGGTGGCTTCTAAACCAAAGGCCCTGTGGAGATATTTGGAAAAGGCGTGCAAGGCTTACCTTCCTAGACAAACAAATGAAGTTCCAGGATAGAGACAGTATGTGATATGGAAAAAATCATATCTTGGAATTATTCAGACTTGATTTAATAACAGGAATAATTTAATTTTAATTTTAAATTAGCCAAAGAGAGAGTGAAGTTTTAATATTCAAAAACAGGAAATATGAACTAATTCCACAAATATTTGAGTGTCTGTAATATGCTAAGTATCATGCTACATGATAGGGGCACTATGTTTATGCAGTGCTTTCCTGCATGGAGTCGACAACTCCAAGATAAAAACTGGGATGCTCTAGTCCAGATGTCAGTGCACAGCAGCAACACCATCTCCTAGAATGTTCTAGTAATCACGTTCAATTCCCCTGTTCAGAACTGTGTTGCAACAGCATTCTGGTTCTCCTCTTTCTAGGATCCATAGGTGGTGTTATTCTTGTTTCTATATGTAATTTAAAAAGATAAATTTCAGACACTTGTAGGAAGATGGATACACTTGGAAAATATAATGTTAAGTGAAATAAACCATGCACACAAGTTTAAATATCATATGGCATCTCTCATTTGAGTGAGGCAAAGTGTAAATAAAGAACGAAATAAAGGCTTGATAGAAGGAAACAGGAAGATAGCTCTTTTGCAAATGGGCAGAGGTGCAGGAGTTCAAGGGCAAGAGGATGGAGGAGGGAAAGGGGAAGTAAGACGATTAAGAATGTGTCAGGTACATAAATCAAATACAAAGAATATAAACATGTCATAGACATGAAATGAAAATAATAACAATAATAACAATAATAACAATAAAAACGGAGGAGGGGAATTTAGAGTCAAGGAGAGGGAGGGAGATGGTGAGCAGGAGAACAAAAGAGGAGTGAAGTATGGTATACATATGTGCCTACTCCCTAAGATCAATGCAAACTTTGTGTGCTGCAAACATGTGGTAATTAAATTAAATTAAACTGTGCTAGCATTAATTGAATTCCAGGTTTTATTTATTTGTATTATGAATGCAGCCATTTACTTTCCAGTTCCTGATCATTTGCTTGCAGAACATGTTTTACTAAGTATTTTCTGTTACTAACAGATCAGATCCATTTAGGAATGATTTGGTACTGTGACCTTTGGAGAGAAGCTTTGCTTCTAAGTTATGGTGGGCATCATGATGTTGTAACTCCAACAGCATGGAACCAACCACAACACTAAAATGAGTACTTCCAAGGTGATCAGTGCTGTGCTCAACAGGAGAGTACAAATACCAAAACAGCATGAGTCTTGATCTCAAACACTGAAGACTGAGGTGTACAAGTCTAAAATGATAACTGGATCAATGCGCCAGTTTATCAAGGCCATGGAGAAGAAGTACTACAGAGTTCTGTCGAGGAAAATCATGTGACCTGCCAATATTTTAGCTTAAATAAACTCCAGGTTCTTGTCATTCAATGCCTTCCCATTATCCCCATTAATTATAAGTTAAAGGTCCATTCAACTGTATGTATTTTGGCTAAACATCTTTATGGCTTCATCTCTAATTCACTGCCAATATTTGATGAACTCTTAGTTGGGTTAAATTTTATCTCTACCCAAATTGGCTTTCAGTGAAGTAAAAAAAGTATTTCATGAATTCATTGTGCTAAGCACAGTAGAGAATAATGAAATGTAAGACAGCTCTTCCTTTTGAGCAGTTTGCAGTCTGATTAGGGAAATGAGACAAAAATGTTAAAGTGAAGATAAAAAATAATGCAAAATCTGGAATTGAATCCTAACTCATAATTTCCTGCAGTTAGGAAAATTCTACCAACCTTGTTACTGGAAACTTTTTATTTAGTTGGCAAAAACAAATATGCTTTTTCTACTCCAATGGTGTGAAAGGCAGTTCACATGTCCAATGGGACTGTGAACAAAGCCTGGGCAAGGAAGGTTTGGTCTCCTTAGGAAAGGGTGTCTGTGATAGCTCCAGTAGCCGAGGATCAGGAAGTAGCTGTCTCTGGACTCAGGCACACTGCCCTTCTTGGTTTAGACAGTTGAGGACCCGAGAGTGGGAGGTCTCTTTCATAGGCCTTGCCATAGGAGTCCTCTGTGTCACATACTAAGTGCTCAAGTGTGCTCTCTGCTCAGATTGGTCAGGAGAGCAAGGACTGGAGCAAAAGGAGGTGAAAATGAAATTACCACTTAGGACGTATAAAATGTTTCAGGCATAGTACATGATAGATATTTTCTTTGCTGCCTTAGTTTTGCAAAATTTTTGTATGGTAACTAGTGTTATTTCTCTTTTTCAGGTGAGAAAATCAAAGCTACTAGAGTCCGAGTGGATTTGTTTCAGGTCAAATGCAGGTCACTAGCATAGCTAAGATTTAAACTTTTATCTCTGACTTCTAAACCTGTGTGGTCCCTAAGCCTTTCTCAGAAAACAGGATGCGGAAACAAGGCTCCTCTGGCAGCCACATGTCATGTGCAGCACAGACAGAATGTCTTCACTGAATGTCTTCACTTCTGTCCTTCTGTCTGGCCCACAGTATTTTTTTTTTTTTTACTACAGATTTTTGCTAGCACAGAATATCTCATTTAAATTAGAAAGTGCCATTGAACTCCAGCAAAATCAGTGAGCCAGTGAGATAACAGAATACCACATCCTCTTATATATTGTGGGCATGCAACCAACACTGAGCAGAAGAAAGTTCTCAACACATCCCGAAGATGAAACAGCTGGTATCCATTAGGGCATTCCAGTGGAAAATTCATGAAACAGCAGAAAGTTCTGTTTAATCCTCATTGTCACCTCTTGTTCCTTGGCAGTAACTTTTGAAGAATAATGACATGAAAGATATGTCCAGTTTCAAGTTTCCCTCACTTTTACCAATGTTCTTCAACTAAGAGTTTTCCTGCCCTTCTGCTTGCCCCTAATTCGGATGAAGTTAGAACTATGTAGAAAAACAAAGAGCTGATAAGAGGGGTGAAATTTGGGCTCTCGTCCCAGCTTGTTGGTAATAATTACATAATTTTGATCAAGTCACTGGAATATCTGGTCTCCATTATCTTATTAGTGAGGGAATTGTACTAGGAGAAGCACCACTAGTATTCAATAGCACAGAATTGAAACAAGTTTAGACGACTTCATCCAGCAGGCAAGATGTCCAGGGAACGGGGATTGAGCACTGCTGAATGTCCTGTCTGAAGCAGGACAGGGTTATAAGAGTTGTTTCTTCATTTCTTTCCTTCTCATAGGAATGTCCAGAACTTATTTTGTTGTCCTTCCCTGTTCTTTGCTAGTTTGAGACCAGCTGTCTTGTTAGTAAGGGATACGGCAAGAAGGATATGAAAACAGCAGGAACTTCTGGGAGATGACAGAGGAATCTTTGGCTCTCTGTGTAACACTATTGTTTTTAAAGAAAGCTGATAAGATAGGAATGGAACTTCAGGAAGGTTTTTTTACTGTAAACTTTCCTTGAGAAAAATATTCCTTGATAATTATGATTGGACAAAGTAAAAGGAAGTGAAATTTTAGCATTAAAGTAACATAGTACATTATTGGCTCGCATTTCTTATTCTTTTATTCTTTTCTTTTTTTCTTTTTTGAAGCAAGTTTTGCTAAGTAATCAAGACCAGCCATGAACTCTCTATGTAGCCAAGGCTAGCTTCAAACTCGTGATCCTCCTGTCTCAGCCTACCAAGTGCTGGGATTGCAGATGTGCATCACACCAGGTTAGCTCACATTTTAGGCTTGCTAGAACCAGCCTTTTGTAAGTCGGGCATGATGATGAATTTAAGACCAGCCTGAACTACATAGTGAGACCCCGTCTCCAAACCAAACCAAACCAAACCAAACCAAACCAAACCAGAACAAAAACTAGATTTTTGTTACTGGAGTAAGAGTAAAAATGCTAATTTCAGGATTTACTTTGATTATTCAACATTGTAAGAGCCTAAAAATCCTTTCTCCTATATCTTTGCTCCTTACAAGACTGTTTCAATAAATACTTTAAAAAGCAAGTAACAACAACCCAAGTTGAATGGTTTTTGGCAGGAAACAGGAATCTAGTAACTTACAAAACCAGACTGTCCTTTGTGGCAGTGATTAAGCTGACTTTGGGGGTGTCTCAGATTAGAGCTCAATGCTTTCAGAATTTCTTTGCTTTTCCCACTTTTGCCTGTATTTTTGTTTCTTGGCTGAATTCTTTTAGGTATTTGTCAGCTCAGTTTCAGGCTTACATTCTCTGAACATTTTAACTGGGGAAATCATTGCTAAGGCTTGTTTTCAGAAAGAAAAATAGGATTTTCTCCACTGGCAGCAATTTGAAAAATTAAGGCAATGGATTCTGTTGGTCTGGTTTGGAGCCTATGCTATCAATATGTTAAAAAGGGCCAGAGTAAAACTTTTCCTACTCCTTTACAATTACAGCTGATGTCTCAAAGTTTTTAATCTCCTCATTTGATCCATCATCCAACTGCTACCAGTGATCATTCTAAACATAAATCTGAACATTCTGTTTCCATATTTTCTGGCCCACACAAGGTAAAGTTCAAAGCCTTCACAAAGCAGGTAAGATCTGTCACTCTCTGACTCCAGTCTAGGTTTCTAGCTTCTGCTTCTCATTGCATACTCCTTTGAGTAAGACCAAATTACTTCCTTATGCCTGAACTATACGTGTCCATGTGATCGTGCCTTTGCACGTGCCTTTGCTTTAGCCTAGAATGCTGTTCCCATCTTTCTAATCTGAAAAATTCTAGTTACATGCTTGTGTGTAACTTTATGTGATTTTCCTAAACTCTACCATATCCAGTTTCCTCTGAAGTCTTTGTGTACATGTATATTATTATACATAGTTCATTTTGCTATAGTTGCTTACTCATATTTCTTCCTCACTTTTCATGTTGTAAACTTTTCCAGGTTAAAATCTAAATTGTGATCCACTTCATGTTCTTCATCGCATCTAAGTTGGAAACTATAGCTAAGTAATGTTAGTAAATATTGTTGATAAGTGAGTGGATGGATGAATAAAAGTCTGCATGGCTGAAATGAGTTGAGATTCAAATAGAAACAGGAAATCTTACCAATTAAAAGACAGAAGTAGGCAGATGGATTAAAATATTTCCCTACCTCTATGCTGTGTACAAGATACTCACTTTAAGTCAATGATACAAATATATTGAAAATGAAAGATTAGACAATGATTCTCAGTCAAACAGTTACCCTCGTCCCTCCAAAAAGATAGATCAGATGTGGCAACATCAAATAAGAGAGAATTTAAGCCAAAGATTTTTGCAAACAGTAAATGTAAAGTTATATATTAATTAAAACATCAGTTGATCAGGAAGTTACAAACATTGTCATATGCCCCAGACAATGGAGTCCCCAAAATATGTGGAGCAAACACTGAACAAATTCATGGGAGAAATAATCATTTAACAATGGTTGGAGACCTTAAGATTTTGTTTCAGTAATAGATAAAATGTATGAACAGAAGAGTACTAATGAAATAGAGAACTTGAAAAACACTGAGCCAATTAGACCAACTAGACAGAGAATGCTCTACCCAGCATCAAAATTATATATATATTTATATCCTTAAATGCACATGGAATGTTCCCAGAGATAAGCTCATATATTCACCTAAAACCAAATACTGATATATTGTAAGACACTAAAATCATACAAAATATTTTTTTCTGCTTATAATCAGAATAAATAACAGAATAAAAATCAGTAACAGCAGGAAAACTTAGACTTTCACAAAATATGGAAATTAAAACTTTTTTTTGAAAACTATGATTATCTTTAGTTTTTATTAGTTTTGGGAGTAGCAGTGTGATGACAAACAAAGGGAGTAATCAAGAGAATGCAATCCCAGGGGAATGTGGTAAGAATTTCAACATGAACACTGAAATGGAAGATGAAGAATAAACTGTGTGACTGTTAGAAGAGAGACAAAGAACTCGGAGCAAAACAAGGACAGCAAGTCCAGGTTCAGGAAGCCTCTGGGCTCTAACTTGAGTGACCCAGATGGGTTGTGGCAACTTCCTCTTTTCAGGTATTTTAGAGTTGAGAAGATTTTATTCTTTTTTTTGTCACTTTCTTAATTTATTGGTACAGTTTCGATATACATAATGATCATATTCATCATGGGGAATTTGTACCTGTATATGATATACTTTGATTCCTCCTCTTATCCCAATGCTCTCCCCTCCCCTCCCTTTAACCCCTCTACCCTTCCTTATTTACAAAGGTTTATTTCCATTTTATTCTCCTTTTACTGTTTTATTTTTCTTTCCTCTTCCTTTCTCCCTCTCTCCTCCCTAGTTTCTCTTTCTTTTTGAACCACTTAGTTTTATTTTGTAATATATATTGTGCATTTTGGACCTTATTTACAATTACAGTTTCTCACACCAGTGAAACAATGAAATATTTACACATGTGTGTCTGATTTATTTCACTTAAAACTATGGTCTCAAGGTGCATCCATTTGTATCAAGCTTATCCCTCCATATGGCTGAGTAGTACTATATTATATATCTTTTTTATCCATTCCGCAGTTGATGAACATTAGGTTATTTCCAAGATTTAGCTATTACAAACTGTGCTGCTATAAACATGGGTGCACATATATTGCTGTGGTATGATGTTTTCTCATTCTTTGGGGAAAATACCAAGAAGAGGAAGAGCTGGGTCAAATGGGACCTCTATTCCTAGGTTTTTGAAGAATCTCCGCACTGATTTCCACAGATTACATCAGTCTACACTCTCGCCAACCGTGAAGAAGGGTTCCTTTTTCCCCACAGCTCTACCAGCATTTTTTATTGGTTGATTTCTTGATAATAGCCATTCTTTCTGTAGAGAGATGGTATCTCAGCATTGTTTTAATTTTCACCTCGTAAATGACTAGTGATTTTGAACATTTTTTCATACATTTTTTTGTCATCTGTATTTCTTCATCTGAGAAGTGTGTATCAATCTCAGCTGCCTATTCTTGGACTGGTTCTTAAAATTTGGGAGATTTGATTTTTTTAAGTTCTTTCTATGTTCTGGATATTAGTCATTTGTTTGAGGCAAAACTGGCTAAATTTTTTTCTCATTCTGTGGGTTATTTTTTCATTCCATTGATGATATCTTTTGCTGTGTGAAAGCTTTCTAATAGAATGACATCCTAGTTATTGATTTTCTGTAGTATTTCCTATGTAGTGAAGGTTTTGTTCATGAAGTCTATGCCTACACCTATGTCTTCAAGAGTTCTACCTATTGTCCCTTCCAGCAGATTTAAGGCTTCTTTTTAAATATTTAGGCCTTTAAATATTTAGGTCTTTGATCCATTGATTTTAGTTTAATGCATGGTGAGGGCCATGGGTCTATTTTTGGTCTTTGGCATGTAAGAAGGCAGTTTTCCCAGCACCGTTTATTAAAGATGCTTTCTTTTATTGAATGTTGAAGATAAGGTGGTTGAGTATATCTGTAATTGTTTATGTATTTTCTAATCTGTTCCATTAATCCTAGGGTTTGTTTGCTGTTTTTCTTTTTTTTTTTTTTGCCAGTATCATGCTGTTTTATCACAATAGCTTTGTAGTATAATTTCAAGTCAAAGACTGTGCTGCCCTCTGCCTTGTCTTTGTTACCTAGAATTGTTTTTGCATTTCTAGGCCTCTTTCTGGTTCCCAATGGATTTTAGGAATATTTTCTCTAGTTCTGTGAGGTATGATAATGGTATTTTGATTGGAATTGTATTAAATTTGTATAACAATTTTGGGAGGACAGCTATTTTCACTATATTGGTTCTTCCTACCCATAAGCAAGGGATATCTTTCCATTTTCTGATATCCTCTTCAATTTCCATTTTTAAAGCACTGTAATTTTCAATGTATAGATCTTTTATTTCCTTTGTTGGATTGATTCCTAAGTACTTTTTGATGCTATTGTGAAAAGTGTTGTTCCCTATATTATGAGCAAATAAAAAGAACTATAGTAGTATTACTAGGAATGACTAATAATATTTTTTTCATTTTAGAGTTTGTTTTGAATTGTTAAAATTGACATATAACAAAGTGATACACATTTAATGTATAGATATGGGTAAGTTTGAAAATAGGCATACACTCAGGCTATAAACATAACCATGACTTCTAAGTTTCCTACCTTCTTCTTTGCTTTGTGATTAGATCATTAAATATAATTTCTGTACTTTTAAATTTTCAGCATACATTATGTACTATAATATTGTTAGCTGTTTTCATTACACTATTCTGTAGATCCCTAAGACATATTCATCTAGCATAATTGAAACAATACACACTTTGACAAACATCTTCCCCTTCCATCAGCCCCAGTAACTACTATTCTACTACTTGCTTTTAAGGACGAGTTTTATTATTTGATATCCCATATCGGTAGACTTATGGAATAATTGTCCTTTTGTGACGGGCATATTTCATGAAATATAATATCCTCTAAGTTCATCTGAGTTGTAGCAAATGTCATGAATTCTTTTTTGAGGCTGCATAATATTATCTTATATGTGTACTTCTTATTTTTCTCTGTCCACTTATTGATTAACAGACATTGGAAAATCTTTTTTATTTTAAAGAAAATAAAGCCCAACAAAACAAAACAAAACAGAATAAATCAAATCAAAACAAAGCAGTGAAATTGGTACAGAACTTCAAAGTAGGATAACAGGAAAACAACAATGGCTACCATAGTATATCTTGTTATCTTCACAATAGTTTTTCATTATATCAGATATAGCAAAATCAAACCAAAACAAGACAGAATAAAACCAATCAAAGCAGAATACTGAATAAAGCAAAACAATCGTAACAAAACAAAACAGTGAGAACAATATTGGATTTCAAAAATAAGAGAGAAGGAAATCCCCCATAATTGCTATATTGCATAATATTACCCTCCCTATAGATTCTTAGATCACTGGCCCCAGGACTGCAAAAGTCAAACAATATAAACATTCAGTTGCTTTTTGTACCTCAGTTGCTATCAACTCAGCCTGTTCTCCAAACCAGCTGGTTGCTCATGGGGGAATAACAGAAGGTTCATGATTCTCAACCCATGTGCCAATAGGCTCATGGGAGGTGCTATCTAGTTTTTATTTTCCTGGTCCCTGCCTGGCCTGTGTGGCTTACTAGAAAGGCTGGCTAGTGGGCTTGTTGGTTGGCTGCTCCCAGTCCCAGCATGGTTGATTCTCAGAGGTGCTGTCTGACTTTTCTCTTCCTAGGCCCCCGCATGGTCTGATTAATAGACATTTAAATCGCTTCCATTTCTTTGCTCTTGTAAATGATGCTACAGTGAATATGAAAGGGTTAAGATATCTCTTGCTTAAATTCTCTAATTTCCATTCTTTTGGATTACATGTAGGAGTAGAAATGCTTGATCATAGTTCTGTTTTTATTTTTATTCTGAGGAACCTTCTTATTGTTTTCTAGTATGGGTATAATAACATATATTACCATCTACAGAGTAGGGTTCTGTTTTTGTTTTTGTTTTGTTTTTTGCCTCCCCACCAATTCTTATTTTTTAATAGCCATGTTAATCATTTGTAATTATACATTTTTGTGGGTTTAGTTTGCATTTCCTTGGTAATAAGAAATGCAAGGCATTTTATATGCCTTTTGGCTATTTTTAGGTCTCCTTTAGAAAAGTGGTGTTTGAAGCATTTTGTCTATTTTAATTGGTTTATTATTTGCTGTTGAATTTTAGGTGGCACTTGTATATTTTCTATGTTAACCCCTTCTCAAATATATGATTTGCAAATGATTTCCCTTCTTTTGTACTTTGCATGTTTTTATTTTGTGGATCATTTTCTCCCCTGTGTAGAAGCATTTTAATTAAATGTAGCCCATTTGTCTAATTTTTGCTTTTGTTGTACTCGGTTTTAGAATAATACCCAAGAAGTCATTGTCAAGGCCAATGTAAAGAGATTTCCCCCCTTTAATGTATTATTCTTTTGTGTGATTTCTGTGTGCAAAGTAAGGTAAGGATTTAAGAATAGTTTCTTTCTTTCTTTTTTTTGGTACTGGGGATCAAACTCATGACCTCATGCTTACCAGTCAGACACTTACATTGCTGAGCTAAATCCCTGGCACATTAAGGTAAGGATTTAATTTCATTCTTTTGCATGTAGATATCCAGTTTTATCAAAACCATTTATTGAAAAGTGATACATTTTTGCTTTTTGGGATTGTGTAGTCTTGCCTCCTTTTTTGAAGATCACTTTATTGTGAATGTGTGGATTTATTTCTAGACTCTTTATTCAGTCACATTGTCTGCCTTTATCCCAGTATTATATACTCTTTTAAATAATATTTCTTTGAAATACTTATGGAAATTAGGAAAAATGATACCTTTTTCTGTATTCTTTTTGTTCAAGATTGCTTTGGTGGGCAGGGATTTAGCTCAGTGGCCTAGGTGCCTGCCTGGCAAGTACAAGGTCATGAGTTCAATCCCTGGTAAAAAAAAAAAAAAAAAGATTGCTTTGGTTACTCAGCATCTTTTGTAGCTCCATGAATTTTATTTTATTTTATTTTATTTTATTATTTTATTTTATTTTTTTATAATTTTATTTAAAGAGGAAAAAACAAAACAAAATAAAACAGAATAAAGGGTAGCGACAATACAGTATTCCAAGGAAGAAAGGAAAAGTACAACGACAATAAAACCTAAGAAATTATTACTTGACTAATTACATACTGACTTCTTGGAAATAGTTGTTCACATTACAAAGTTAAAACATGGAAAGTAGACATTCAAGCAGTGAGACTGTTAACAGTTCTGCTCCACCCACGATCTGACAAAAACAACAATATGGTCATCCATCTTACCCACACAAATATACATGCAATTATATCAATAGGGTAAAATTAAACACAACAAAACAGAGCAAAGCGGATCACAAGAAAGCAATGTAAGACATAAATTTCAAAGCTAGACAATTGGAGATATTCACTCTCTATCATATTGACTCTTGTTTTCTTCCAAATAGTTGTCCATATTGTCACCTATAGGGAATTCACATGAAACAACCTAGTATGGAATTGCTCTGAGCA
>PVJX010030688.1:0-21864 GCA_004027295.1 Dolichotis patagonum
GTGTAGGCCACTTTATAACCCTTGAATGAGGTTGAGGCCAGGTCCCTTCCAGAAAGGACTCCAGTACACAACTAAAACTTATCCTATTAACTTTTCTCTTAGTCTTCCCCAAAGGGACCTGCAATCTCTTTCCAGGGTAAATATGCTTTAGAAAAAGGAAATGATAAAAATAAGCAGTACTTTTGATGTACTATTTGATAAAAAAAGAAAGTATAAGAACATGGGAGAATTAGGAAACCTTCAATGAATAATGAAGAAAGAAATAGAATGCATGAAACAAATTCAAAGAGATATCCCAGAAATTAAAATTTCCATTGACAGCCAGGAAAATGGATTGAATGAAAATGAAGATATATTTTCAGGATTGCAGTTAGCAATCACAAAAGGAAAGAACTTTTAAAAACAATAAAGAATCATGAAATAACAATTTAACAGCTTCAAAATGATGCAAAGAAAAATTATATAATAGTGATAGGTGTTGATTAAAATGCAGGACTTAATGTAAATGACATAAAAAGACTATTTGCAGAAGTAATAGCAGAAAATTTCCCAAACATAGGGGAAAAAATATGATATGCAGATCAGTGAGGCATGTAGAATCCAAACAGTTATAATCAAAATAAATTTACACCCAGACATATTAATCAAGATCCCAGCTCTTGCCGGTTTCCACCTTGCTGTTTGCAGCTGCCATGAACTGCAGCCCCACCATGCCACCCTGCCTTGGAGCCAACTGAATATGGACTGAAACCTCCAAGAACTGATCTTGGGCTAGCTACCGGGTACACTGGACCAAGTCCCCCAGAAGCTCCACAGCCTTAGTGCACCACACTCAGCAGCCTTCTCTCAGTTCGGGAGGTGGAGGCTAAGCCGGGGACGGACAGCCAGGTAGATCATACCCGACCCCTGGGACACAGGACGGCAGCCCGGCCCAAGGTTCCACGGGCTCCTGTCCACCACGCCCAGCATCCATCTTACAATTTAGGGAGCCAAGAGCCTGCAAAAGAGAGTTAGGACCCTGCAAGGTGAGTCCTGCCACATCAAGGCGGGCTCATGGAGAGCTGGAGACCTGTGCTCCAGACAATTGAGCTTGGGCTAGCTACCAGGTACACTGGACCAAGTCCTGGAAGCTTCACAGCCTTAGTGCACCATGCCCAGTGGCCTTCTATCAGTTCGGGGGCAGAGGCTGAGCTGGCAGCCTGACAGCCTGGTGTGGGCTGTCCCGGGGAGAGGTTAAAACCAGCACTCCCGGCAGTTGAGATCATACTCACCCCCTAGGACACAGGACTGTGGCCTGAGGTTCCGTGGGCCCCAGTCTATGAGGCCCAGCTTCCACCATTCAATTTAGGGACCCAAGAGCCTGTGGGGGAGCCACCTTTGGTCCACGAACTGAGGGTGCAAGAGGTAATTCACCACCCATCCAGAGGAAGCTTTGGAACACCACTCAAAGAAAGGAAATATAGAAAAATGACAAAGGAAAGACCAAAAGGCAGGCTCAAAACTCCAGCCCACCCCAAGAAAGTTTAGGAGCCATGTACATAGAAGAAAAAAGAAGCAATACACCTGAAATGTCTGAAATGATATCAAATGAAATAAACATGCAACTAGCGAAAGCTATGGAGAAATTCAAATCAGAAATACTTGGCCAGGTAAAAGAAGAATTGATAAAAAAAAAGTGAAAGAAATATTGAATGCAACTAGTGAAGACACAGCTAAAAAATTAGAGGAACAAAGCAAACAGATAGAATCCCTCAATAAACACTATAAGAAACAAACAGAATACGTAAAGCAGATTCAAAGAGATATACAGGAAATCTAAAAGGTTATTGAAAGCTGCCAAAACTGCCTCAACAAAAGTGAAGATAGAATTTCAGACCTCGAAGATAAGTTTGCAGCCAGTGAACAGGAAAGACAAGATGTTTTAAAAATAACAAATAATCAGGAAATAACAATTCAATACCTGCAAGATGATGCAAAGAAAAACAACATAATATTAATAGGGATAAATGAAAAGTAAGGGGACAGCCCAAATGATATCAAGAGGATATTTACAGAAGTAATAGCTGAAAACTTCCCAAACATGAGAAGAGAAATTGACATTTGGATAAGTGAAACAGCCATAACCAAAATAAAACTACACCCAGACACATGATAATCACCATCCCAGAAATCCATCATAAGAAAAAAATACTAAAAACTGTTATAAAGAAAAGAGAGATCACCTATAAAGGAAAGCCTATCAGAATCACAGAAGACTTCTCAACACAAACAATGAAATCAAGAAGAGCATGGAGTGAAGCTTTTTCAGATCCTCAAGGAAAACCACTTCCAACACAGATTGACATACCCAGCAAAACTGTCCTTCAAAATGGATGGAGAAATAAGATACTTCCATGACAAAGAACAGCTGAAGAACTTCATGAACACCAAACCAAACCTACAAAGAATACTGAAAGACATTCTAGATACACATGGAATAAAACCACCAAGCAAGGCAGACAATTAAACAGAATGGAAAGCTAAAGACACAACAGCAGAAAGATAACATGTCAACAATAAACCAATATATACCAGTTACAATCATTAATGTAAATGGCCTCAACTCGCCAATCAAAAGAAACAGACTGGCAGAAAGGATCAAGAAACAACATCCAACCATATGCTGTCTACAAGAAACCCATCTAACCAAAAGGACACTCATAGACTGAAAGTCAAAGGATGGAAAAACAATACTTCATGCAACAGGAAACCAAAAGAAGCAGGAGTACCCATCCTTTTGCAGACAATGTGAATTTCAAACCAAGAATGATCCAAAGAGATAAAGAAGGTCACTACATACTAGATAGGGGAAAAATTCAATAGGAAGAGATAACAATCTTAAATATATATGCACCAAATTCCAGAGCACCCAACTATATAAAATAAATACTAACAAAAATGAAAAATCAAATAAGCAATAACACAATTATAACAGGAGACTTTGACACACCATTGACACAAAGGGACACATCAACTAGACAGAAAATCAGCAAAGACATAACAGAACTGAATCACACCTGTGAACAAATAAATGGACTTGATAGATGTATACAGAGTGTTCTATCCAACAACAACAGAATATACCTTCTTCTCAGCAGTACATGGGACATTCTCTAAAATAGACCATATACTAGCCCACAGAACATATTTAAGTAAATGCAAAAGAATTGAAATTAACCCATACATGTTATCAGATCATAGTGCCATGAAACTAGAAATTAATGACAAAAGAAATTGCAAAAAAACCTACAAACACATGGAAACTGAATAATACACTCTTGAGCAATCAGTGGGTCAAAGAGGAAATTAAAGAAGAAATTAAGCAATAGCTACAAGTAAATGAAAACACAAAGACAACTTACCGGATTTTGTGGGATGCAGTGAAAGCAGTCCTAAGAGGAAAATTTATTGCATTGAGTTCCCACATCGGGAAGACAGAACAAACACAAATAAACAACCTGATGCTACAACTCAAACATCTAGAAAAAGAAGAGCAAGCCAAGCCAGAAGCCAAAAGAAGGGAGGAAATTATAAGCATCAGAGCAGAAATTAATGCAATAGAGACTAAGAAAACAGTACAAAGGATCAATGAATCAAAGAGTTGGTTCTTTGAAAGAATAAATAAAATTGATAAGCCCCTAGCCAACCTTATTTAAAAAAGGAAAGAAAAACTCAAGTTCATGCAATAAGGAATAAAAAGGTGAAATTACTACAGACTCAGTGGAAATACAGATCATCAACACCTATTTTGAAAACCTCTACGCTCATAGGTTCAATAACACTGAAGAAACAGACAGATTGCTAGATACATATGAACTATCAAAGCTGGATCAGTATGTAAAACTGATGTAAAACTGCTGAATAACCCAATTTCTATTAACAAAATTGAAAATGTAATTAAGTCCTTGCCTACAAAGAAGAGTCCAGGCCCAGATGGGTCACTGCAGAATTCTACAACAAATACAAAGAAGACTTAATTCCAACACTCCTGAAACTCTTCAATGAAATTGAAAGGGAAGCAATCTTCCTAAGTCATTCCTGGAAGCAAATATCACTCTAATACCAAAACCAAAGAAAGACTCAACTAAAAAAGAGAACTATAGGCCAATCTCCCTGATGAACATAGATGCAAAAATTCGCAATAAAATATTGGCAAACAGGATGCAGCAAATCACCAAGAAGATTGTACACCATGACCAAGCAGGATTCATCCCAGGAATTCAGGGATGGTTCAACATATGAAAATCAATAAATGTAATCCACCATATCAATAGAGCCAAAAGGAAGAACCACATGATCATCTCTATTGATGCAGAAAAAGCTTTTGATAAGGTCCAACACTCATTCATAAGAACCTTACAGAGAATTGGAATAGAAGGTCTTTATCTCAATATGGTAAAGGCCATTTATGACAAACCAACAGCCAGCATCACATTAAATGGTCAAAAACTGAAAGCCTTTACCTTAAAATCAGGCACAAGACAAGGATGTCCATTATCACCACTCCTATTCAACATAACACTGGAAATACTAGCCAGAGCAATAAGAAAAGAAAGAGAAATAAAAGGAGTAAAGATAGGAAAATAAGAAGTTAAATTATCATTATTTGCAGGTGACATGATACTTTACATAGAAGACCCTCAAAACTCTATTGAAAAACTCCTAGATATAATAAATAAATTCAGCAAGGTAGCGGGATACCAAGTCAGTACTCAAAAATCGATAGCATTTCTGTACATTAACAACAAAAGTACTGAGAAAGAAATAAGAGAAGCCACACCCTTTACCCTAGCACCCAAAAAAATGAAATATTTCAAATTAATGTACCAAAAGAAGTAAAAGAGCTATACAGCAGAAATTATAATACCCTGAAAAAGGAAATCGAAGAGGACCTCAGAAAATGGAAAGACATCTCGTGTTCATGGATAAGAAGAACAAACATTGTAAAAATGGCCATTCTCCCAAAATTACTATACAGATTCAATGCAATCCCAATCAAAATACCACTAACATACCTCATAGATCTAGAGAAATCACTCCTAAAATTCATCTGGAACCAGAAGAGACCTAGAATACCAAAGGCATTTCTAAGCAGCAAAGGCAAGGCAGGAAGCATCACAATCCCTGACTTGAAATTATACTACAAAGGTACAGTGATAAAGTCAACATGGTCCTGGAATAAAAACATATCTGAAGATCAATGGAATAGATTGGAAGATACAACGACAACCACAAACACACTCAACCACCTTATCTTTCATAGAGGGGCCAAACATATTCACTGGAAGAATGACAGTCTCTTTAACAAATGGTGCTGGAAAAACTGGCAATCCATGTGCAGAAGACTAAAACTAGACCCATGTCTATCACCATACACTAAACTAAAATTTAAATCGATCAAATATTTAATACTAAAACAGAAACACTAAAACTGCTGGAAGACAAAGTAGGTAAAAATCTCAAAGATATAGGGGTAGAAAGAGAATTCATGAACCAAACTAAATGGGAAATACTTCCCAGAATCAATAACTGGGACCATATCTTATTAAAGAGTTTCTGCACATCAAAAGAGGTTTCCAGCAGAGTGAACAGAAAACCCACAAATTGGGGAAAAAAAATCTTCATGGACAGTTCCTCAGACAAAGGACTTCTGTCTGGAACTTATAAAGAATTAAAAAAAATCAGACTCTTGAAATTCAAAGACCCAATCCAAAATTGGGCATCTGAAATGTATACACAGTTCTCAGATAAAGAAATACGAATGGCAAATAAATACATGAAAAAATGTTCATCATCATTAGTCATGAGAGAAATGCAAATTAAAACCACACTGAGATTCCATCTCACTCCAGAAAGAATGGCCAGGATAGAAAATACTACCAACAACGTGTGTTGGAGAGGCTGTGGGGAAAAAGTAACTCTTCTGCACTGTTGCTGGGAATGTAGACTGGTGCAACCACTGTGGAAGTCAGTCTGGAGATTCCTCAAAAAGCTGGGTCTGGAGATTGCATTTGACCCAGCTATTCCACTTCTAGGCATATTCCCAGAAGAACTGAAAACATCATACCAAGTGATATATGTGCACCCATGTTTACAGCAGCACAGTTTGTAATAGCCAGATCCTGGAAACAACCTAAATGCCCATCAACTGCGGAATGGATAAAAAGTTGTGGCATTTTTATACTATGGAGTACTACTCAGCTGTAAAGAATGATCACACTGAGATATTTATAAATAAATGGACACAACTTGAGACCATTCTCATAAGCGAAATAAACCTAACTCACATGTGTAAATACCATATAGTTTCCCTAGTATGAGAGTTGATAAGAGTGTATAAGATTTTATGGCAAGCATGGGTCCCCATCTCATAGCTTTGAGGCCTTTCAATGTTTTCATTCATCAGTTGGAATGGTTTTGTTCTGTTTTGTTTGACTATATCATGTGTGATGGTATGAACAGCTTTTTTGAAGAAAACAAACCATTATGACAGCTATTACTGATTTAATATCATCCTTCTTAGAAGTCCTACCATTATTCTTCTACTACCATTGGTTCTATCACATTGTGACATTGTGTCTTTCTGGGATTTGAAAATGTATGATAGTTTAAACAAAATTTTTTTATCAAAAATGAGATATTATTGTACCCATTGATCATTTTATGTTATTCGGTTCAGACGGCCCTGTAATTCTTTCACTCTTTGAATTGTTTTATGCTATTTTGTTATGTTTGATATTATTGTATTTGAAACTATGCTCAACTATAGCAGATAAAGAGATATTGTGATAGCGACTGTTAATGTCCGGTTGTCCTAATGTAAAGTACTGTGTTGCCTATGTTGTCCTGTTCTGATCTGCTCTGTTCTGCCCTATTTTGTTTTATTCTCTTTAACAGAAAATTTAAAAGAAATTATTATTTTTTAAAAACCTGAAATTCAGCATAAAAAGAGAATAATAAAAGCTGTTAGAGAAAAGACACAACTCACCTATCAAGAAAAGCCTATTAGAATCACAGCAGACTTCTCAAGATAAACCTTGAAGTCAAGATGTACTTAGAGTGAGTTCAAAGCCCCAAAAGAAAGCAACTTTCAGCCCAGATTGATGGACCCTGCAAAACTTTCTTTAAAACTTCATGGAGAAATAAGATACTTTCATGACAAAGAACAACTGAAGAAATTTATGTCCACCAAACCAACACTAGAAAGAATACTGACAGACAGATTAGAGAGAAAAAAAAAAAATAACTACATTTCCCATAACAACAGCAGAACAAAACCAGCAGGTAGAACAAAAAATTCAACAAGGGAGAAAAAGCAAGGAACCAACAACAGGAAAATAACATGACAAAGCTAGTACAAATCAGTTATATGTGAATAGGCTCAATTCATCAGTTAAAAGAAATTGATTGACAGAAAGAATCAAGAAACAGAATCCAACAATATTCTGTAAAGAAGAAACACATCTGATTTGAAAGGAAACTCTGACTGAAAGTTAAAGGATGGAAAACAACACTACATGCAACAGGAACCTGGAAAAAAGCAGGAGGAGCTATTCTGTTTGCAGACAATGTGAACTTCAAACCAAAAAAGATAATGAAGGTCACTACATACTTGTTACAGGAAAAATTTAGGAGGAAGAGGTAACAGTCATAAATATTTATGCACCAAATACAGGAGCACCCAACTATATAAGACAGATACTAATGGATATGAAAAAACCAAATACACAATAGCACAGTTGAAATGGGGGACCTTAATACCCCATTGTCACAAAGAGATAGATCAACTAGACAAAAAGTCAGCAAAGAAACAACAGAATTCAATCAAACCTATGAACAAATGGACATACTAGATGTTTACAAAGTTCCTCCCAACAACATCAGAATATACATTCTTCTCAGAGACACATGGGACATTCTCTAAAATTGACCATATATTAGCCCATAGAACATGCTTAAGAAAATGCAAAAGAATTGAAATTATCCCATGTATATTATCTGACCATAGTGCAGTGAAATTGGAAATTAATGGCAAAAGAAACTGCACAAATTATGTAAACATGTGGAGATTAAAGAACACCCTCTGGAACAACCCATGGGTTACAGATGAAATTAAAGAAGAAATAAACAATATCTACAATTCAATAAAAATGTAGAAACAACATAACAAACCCTGTGGAACACAATGAAAGTGGTCCTCGAGGGAAATATATAGCAAGGAATTATCACATCAGGAAAAAAGAACAAACTCAAGTAAGCAACCTAATACTGCACCTCAAGCTTCTAAAAAAAGAAAAGCAAGACAAGCCCAAATCTCATAGAAGGGAGGAAATTATAAAGATCAGAGCAAAAATTAACACAATTGAGACTAAGAAAGCAATACAAAGAACTAATGAATCTAAGAATTGGTACTTTGAAAGAATAAAAAAGATTGACAAATCCCTAGCCAAACTTATCAAGAAAAAGAAGAAACTCAAATTGATGCAATAAGGTATAAATGGTAAAATTACTACATATCCTGTGGAAATGCAGAAGATCATGATTACTTAATTTGAAAATCTTTACTCAGACTGGAAAACACAAAAGAAATGGACAGATTCTTAGAAATGTGTGAATTACCAAAGCTGAATCAAAAAGATATAAAAATTTTGAATAACACAATATCAGTTACTGAAATGGAAAACATAATTAAAAACATACCAATGAAGAAAAGCCCAGGTCTTGATGGATTCATGGCAGAACTCTATATGAAAGTAAGAGAAGATTTAATGCCAGTACTCCTCAAACTCTTTAATGAAATTGAAAGGGAAGCAATTCTTCTAACTTATTCCTGGAGGCAAGTATTACTCTGATACCAAAACCAGAGAAAAGACCCAACCAAAAAGGAGAACTACAGACCAATCTCACTAAATGAACAGTGACACAAAAAATATCAATAAAATATTAGCAAATAGAATGCTGCAAATCATTAAGAAGGCTATACATCACAACCAAGTGGAATTTATCCCAGGAATGCAGGAATGGTTTAACAATGGTTTAATACAAATCAATAAATGTATATACCACATCAAAAGAGCCAAAGATGAAAATCATATGATCACCTCAATAGATGCAGAAAAATCTTTTGATAAATTTCAATACTTGTTTATGACAAAAAAAACTTTGCAGTAAATAGGAATTGATTGTCTCTACCTCAATCTGATAAAAGCCATCTATGACAAACCAACAGATAACATCATACTAAATGGACAAAAACTGAAAGCTTTCACTTTAAAAACAGGAAAAAGACAAAGATGTCCACTATCACCACACCTATTCAATATAGTTCCAGAAATGTTAGCTAGAGCAATTAGACAAGAGAGAGAAATAAAAAGAATAAGGAAAGCAAAGGAAGTTAAATTATCACTATTTGTAAATGACATGATACTCTACATAGAAGACCTTAAAAACTCCATCAAAAGACTTCTAGAATTAATAAGCAAATTCAGCAGTGTAGCAAGATACAAAGTCAACACTCAAAACTAAATAGCATTTCTGTACACCAACAATAAACTCACTGAGAAAGAAATTATGGAAATAAAACCTTTCACAATTGCATCCAAGAAAATGAAATACTTAGGAATCAATGTAACAAAGGATGCAAAAGAACTATAAATTGAAAACTACAGTACTCTAAAAAAAGGAGATTGAAGAAGATGTCAGAAAATGCAAAGATATTCTTTGCTGTTGGATAGGAAGAGTCAACATAATAAAATTGTCATACTTCAACAATTGTTACACAGATTTAATGCAATTCTGATTAAAATACCATTAACATAACTCACAGATCTAGTTAAAATACTCCTAAAATTCATTTGAAAACAGAAGAGACCTAGAAAAGGAAATGCAATCCTGGACAACAAAGACAAAGCAAGAGGCATCACAATCCCTGACTTGAAATCATGCTGCAAAGTTACTGTGATAAAATCAGCATGGTACTGGCAAAGAAACAGACCTGAGGATCAACAGAACAGATTAGAAGATGCACACACAACTATAAAAACACTCAGCCACCTTATCTTTGACAAAAGGGCTAAACATTTTCCTTGGAAAAGAGACAGCCTCTTCAATAATAGTGCTGGAAAAATTGGCTTTCCACGTGCCAAAGACTGAAACTAGACCCAGGTCTATTACCGTGTATTAAACTAAAGGTAAAATGTATCAAACATCTAAATATTAAAATACAAACACTAAATCTACTGGAAGACAAGGTAGGTAAAAATCTTGAAGACATAGGGATAGGCAAAGAGTTTATCAACAAAACACAAACTGCACAGGAAATACTTCAAAGAATCAACAACTAGTATCTCTTCTTATTAAAAAAGTTTTGCAATTCAAAAGAAATCACCAACAGAGCCAAAAGAAAACACACAGAATTAAAAAAAATTTAGCTAGCTATCCCTCTGCCAAAAGTCTTATATCTAGAACATATAAAAAATTGAAAAATATCAAGAACCCCAAATTCAAAGACCCAACCAAAAAATAGACATCTATGATGAACATGCACTTCTCAAATGAAGAAATACAGATGGCAAATAAATACATGAAGAAATGTTCAACATCACTGGTCATTCAAGAAGTGCAAAGGAAAACTATATTGCGACTTCATCTCACTTCAGAAAGAATGGCTGCCATCAGTAAATCAATTGATAACAAATATTGGTAGAGTTCTGGGAGAAAAGGAATGCTTGTCCATCCTTAGTGGGAGTGTAGACTGGTACAACAACTGTAGAAATCAGTTTGGAGATTCCTCAAAAGCTAGCACTGGAAGTCCCATTTAATCCAGATATTCCTCTTCTGGGTATTTCCCCACAAATATTGAAAACATCATGCCACAGCAATATATGTACACCCATGTAGCAGCATAATTTGTAGTAGTTAAATCTTGGAAACAACTCAAATGCCCACCAACCCATCAATGGACAAAAAGATGTAGAATCTTTATACAGTGGAACATTACTCAGCTCTAAAGAAGGATAGTCTTGAGGCTTTTATAGGTAAAGGGATGTAACTTGAGACCATACTCATAAGTAAAATAAATCAAACTCATATTTGTAAATATTGTATTGTCTCCCTAGTATTAAAAAACTGGAAGAATAATAAGATTCAAAATGTACAATAGACATTGTGATAATGAAAGGGAAAGAAAGTGCTCTAAAGAATAAACAACTGGAATAGCGAAAAGGTGACGAGGCAGAAGGGAAAAAATTATATGTATATAAATAGATATGTGTGTGTCTGTGTATGTATACCAGATAGATAACTCTACTACTAATCAATGTTAGTTCATCAAAAAGAACACTTTGTGCTTTCATTGTTTAATCATTTTTATGCCTAAATCTTGTAATTTTAAAAACTACTTCTAAGATAACAACATGCAATATATTAACTAGTGTTAATTTCCTGCTATTTTTTTAAATTCTGTATCATTTCCATCTTTCTTCTGTTTTGCTTTCTAAAATACACAATAAAAGAAGTGGCTCAAATCCCTATGGCATCTACCTCTGCTACACTGCCTCTCCCACCCTGCATCCATGTCCTTCTGGAAAGTACGCAATCTCAGTTGACAGAGGAACAGAAGACTAAGATCTGGATTACATTGTGTGAATTGTATGAAACCAGACACCTGCAGCACCATGGTCCCTCTGGGATATCTGTACAATACAGTGATGAGGCAAAATATCAACAGGCAAACATTTGTGGAGTGCATGTCCTTGTGCACTTTCCTCAGAAAAAGTGGCCAGATATGTAATTATACACTGATGCATGGCCTGTAGAAAATGATGTGGCTGGATGGTTAGAGACTTGAAAGAAGCACAATTGGAAAATTGGTGACAAAGAAGCTTAGGGAATAGTTATGGGCCTAGATTTATGAGTAGGTGAAGGATGTGAAGATATTTGTCTCCCACTTCAATGCTTACTAAAATCTGAACTTGCCACAGAAGAAAACTTTAATAATCAGGTAACAGGATGGCCCACATTGTGGATACTATTCAGCCTCTTTCCCCAGCCATCTCTGTCACTGCCCCCATAGGCTCATGAACAAAGTGGCTACAGTAGCAAGAAAGAAAGTTATGCATGGGCTTACCAATGTGGGCCTGTCTACAGCCACTGTTGATGCTCGTCCTGCCAGTGGCAGAGACAAGAACTGTGTCTTCAACTCTCAGGGTGACATGGCAGGTACATGGCGGCAGGTTATCTGTATAGACTGCTTCCATTGCAGAAGAGACAGTATTTTGTCCAAATTGGAGTGACACAAATTTACCATCCTTTCACACCTTGTTTCTGCCTAAATTGTTATCTATGAACTCCCAGAGTACCTTACCTACCCTCAGCACATTCTCACCAAGGAAGTGACTTCACAGATAACAACTGCAGTGTGGGTTGATGCCCATGGAACTGACTGACCTTACCATGTTCCCCATCGTTGTGAAAGCGTCAGCTTAACGAAATGGTTCAATGACCTTTTGAGATCATAGTTATAGCTCCAACTAGGTGACAAAACTTTTCACACCTGGGGCAAGAAAGCTGTAAATGCTCTAAACCAGCACCCAATATATTATACCATCATTCCTGTAGCCAAGATTTACCATTTCAGCAACAGATGACTGGACATGATCCACCACTATCCCTGGTGACTCAGAAAATATTTACTTCCTCTTCTTACAACTTTATGCATTGCTAGTCTAGAGATGTTAGAGGGAGAAAATGCTTCCACCTAAAGACATAACAATGGTTCCATTAAACTGAAGTTTAAACTTCCAGAGGGTCACTTTGAGAGCCACATCTCTGAGTCAATTGGCTAAAAGCAAGTTATGGTGTTGTGTGGAGTCAATTATGAGAATAATAAAGGGAAACTACAGCTTTACTCCACAGTGGAGGTAAGGAAAATTTCACCTGGAATGATTTTCACCTCCTCAGGTATTCTTTATTATACTATGTTTCAGGATTAAGTTCAAAAGAAAATTGTACCAATCCAGGAAAGACTATGTTTGGTCCAAATTCGTCAAACATTTGGGTCAACTTAGCAGGTAAAGAACCATTTTGAACTGACGTTAGATGAAGTCCAAAAGAATAAAGATTAGATAATAGAATCAGATAACTAAAAATACCAGCTACACCATATTCCTAGGTACAGAAAAAAAGAACTGCAGTTGTCATGAGTATTTCCTTCTCATTTTGTTAAGAAAATATGTATATAGAGTCCACCAAAAAATGTATAAACACATTCCATTTCCAGCCAAAAGTCAAATTGCATTTTGAACATTCATTGTTCTTGTTTTTGAATATATAGCTCTTGAGACTAGCATAATTAATCTCCACCATATATGTAATCCCTCTGGTCTCTAAATAGAATAAAAATACTGCCTATGCTATCTTCATTTTATAATTTGAGATGGGAGAAGTTTAGAAGCCCAAAAGGAGAAAGAAAATTTACCTTGCAGTTCTAGGTATGTTCTCATAATCATTATTTCCTGTAAAATTGCATTAATATTGTGGAAAAGACACTTTGTGTTTGTTTCTCTGGAAGATTATCTGCCTAATCTTGGCTTATTCTGCTCAAATCAAAATTAGCAAAACTACATGTTCAAATAAGTGGAGAGCATAGTCTCTTTCAGGCCCATCACTGTAGCTTTAAGGAGGGTTGCAGAACTCAGAATATCAGGATATAATTTATATTTTTCTTTCTCCATTTAAGCACTATGTGACTCCTTTACATTATATTGTCTTCATATATTAATCACATAATAGCATATGCAATTAAAACAAATTCAGAATCTGGACTTAAAGGTACCTAAAAATGATGTTTCAGTTTCTTTGAAAATAGAACAAATCTACAAATAAAAGTGTCAATGAAAATGCATCCATTTTAAATGAGTAGCTATTTAGAAAGATGTAACAGAAGAACTGGGGTGTCTAGATATTTATTTATGACCACTGATCTCTCTGTTGTGTTCACAGATGTCTGGCTCTGTGCCCATGATGAATGGAAATCAGTCGCTCTGCACTAAATTCACATTTGTGGCTTTTTCCTCTCTAACAGAGTTACAATTCATACTGTTTGTAGTGTTCTTAATAGTCTACATATTTACAATGGGAGGAAACCTCATCATCATCTGTCTGATCTGGGTCACCCCTTCCCTGCACACTCCTATGTATTTCTTCTTGGTGAACCTCTCTTTTCTGGAGATGTGCTACATCACCAGTGTGGTGCCTCAGATGCTGGTGCACCTGCTGGTGGAGAACAAGACCATAAGCCTCAGTGCATGTGCAGCCCAGATGTATGTATTTGCCATCTTGGGACTGACAGAATGCTGCCTGCTAGCAAACATGGCTTATGACCGCTTTGTAGCTATTTGTTACCCGCTGCATTACACTCTCCGGATGAGCCCTCCTGTCTGTTTAAAATTGGCTGCAGCATCATGGATCACGGGGATGGTGGTAGAATCAACTCAGGTCACTTGGATCTTTACTTTACCCTTCTGTGGAAAAGGAAGGATTGAGCACTTCTTTTGTGACATTATGCCTGTAGTCAAATTGGCTTGTGTGGATACCTCTTACAATGAGAGTGTGTTGTTTGTTCTATCCATGGTCTTTATTATGGGTCCTTGCCTCCTCATTCTGTGCTCCTATGTGCGCATCCTTGTGACCATCTTGAGAATCTCTTCAGCAGCTGGCAGACACAAAGCTTTCTCCACGTGTTCCTCTCATGTCCTGGTTGTTTCTCTGTTCTTTGGCACAGCCTTGTTCACTTATCTCCAACCCAAGAATTCACACACTCCAGACACAGACAAGGCCACTGCACTCATGTACACTGTAGTCACACCTGCTCTGAATCCTGTCATCTATACTTTGAGAAATAAGGAAGTAAAGGAAGCCTTTCACAGGGTAGCACACAAGAACCCTCTTAGACAAATGGCTTAATGCAACCCTAGTAGCAGCAATCGTTACTATTTTGCAGTCCTGACCCAATACTTTATAATCCCTCTACTCTATTGTCACTGTTGCTTTTATAGCATAGCAACCCAAGGACACTTGGATTTGTTCTATATTTCTCAATGCAAGCAAGTAAAAGAATGCAGAATTTGGATCATTCAATTATCTAATCATTCCTTTGATCAACAATATTTACTAGCATCTCCTGGATTATGGGAAATATTTTTAAATGTCAGAATTTTTAAATTGATGAAAATATTTAAAATATAAATATTTATTTATATTGCATGGAAAGCAATATAGCATACGATTCTAAAACTTATCACCCTCTCCATCAATATAGTAAGGGAATACCCACACTTGCCATCATAAAGGATTGTTTAAAAGTTGATCCTGGGGACCATTGATCTTGCTAGTAGTGCTTTGTTGTTGACTCTACTAGACTTCTGGAAATACTCTCAGGTAAAGTGAATCAAAATTTTGACAACTGGATAATATTTTTCTTTGGACCTTGAACTAGTAAATTATGTTAGAGGGATATAAGAGGTGACATGTCCAATTAAATTCTGAAGTTTTACTATACAGAAGTGTTAGATATAGCTGTATTTATGATAGTAGTGAGTTGGTTTAAATATAGAAAAAGGATTTTGTCTGCATGACTATTTTTTGCTCATTCATTTTCTGTCTCTGGGGAGCAGAAATCTAATTCTTAAACTCATAGCTAGAGGCATTTTACAGAAGAAAATTATAAACCATTACAGGTGAACTTCTTACAGTTCAACTTTCCCTTGAACCACTGATATGTTAAATATCTGAACTATTATTTTTCCTAAGGAAGCCTTGATAAATACAAATGTAACATTTTTCAAAATTATGGTGAATCCTTCCTCATAACCCATTACTCAAACTAAACGTGAGCCAATTACACTATTTCTTTTCCTATTTACAACAACTTAGTGCTATGAGTGTATTAGCAAAGTATACAACCAGCGTTATAAGTATATTATTTATTCATCAGAGAACTTCCATGATAAATATAAGTGTTTCACACAAGGTAGTTCAAAGTTACTTGATTTACTTTTAGGGTGAAATAACCAGTTCTTTGAAGAATAAATTTTTTAAAATATGTATATATTTTTTTACACAGAGAAATTTTTTGTGTCTCTTTTGTTTCTTACTGCTACTGTGGTTTTTGCTGTACAGTTTCATTGGCTGTGAATTGCAATGCAAAATACTCCTTTGTAATGAATACTTAATGTTTTGTTGTTTTCTCTACGATATTCTTTTCAAAATATTCTTTTCTTTTAATACGTAGTAGCATGACCCAATGATAGATGAACCAATTATTTCATTTTTGATAATTCCTATAAGACATGAATATTGAATGTTTTAAGCATCACTGATAATCAGCTGCTATGTATCCAAACACTGAATAGTCCTCAATAACAGTTACTTGTTATTTGAAATAACATATAAATGTATTTACAGCTATTTTGGGAAATTGATTTTACCCCAAAGTTAATTACAAAGATAATATATTGTATTGTAGCTATTTTTAATCTGATTCCAGCCACTGTGTAGTATTCTGAATGCCATAGAACCTTGTATTCAAGTAAACTCAAGGAATGAAAATACTGAGAAGTAATCTAAGCACCATCGACATAATTATAATGCATCATTTTGCCTCAGGGTCCTGAGAAACAGTTTTTGTTGCTATAGTTTTAATGACTATTTAATCATACTATATTCTAGCAAGAAATCTCAGATATTGTTAGCAATGTCTAAGTATGGCAAAGAATAAAATACTTGACAAGAGAGTGAAGCAACTCAATTTAATATTAAAAAATTAACTCTATATTTGAGTACATTGTTAAGCTGATTCACCTACCATTATTCTTTAGCACTCAGTAAATAATACATAACTGTGCATGAGATTACATACCAGCCCCTCCCCCCCACACACATAAATAGTAGCTCAGTGGACGACTAAAAATATGGCAGTTATACATTTCTTCCCATTCATTAAATTATGGCAATTACTCCTCCCAGTGTGCTTCTTGTCTACTTTGTTTAAGTATGGAAAGATTTTTCCACTTGCTTATGAAGTTTTAAGAGCAATGCTGAAGGACAGAGACATTTTAAATTCCAAATGAACCAATAATAACTGGGTTCATTGTAAGGGCTGGAAATCACTCAACCACATTTATGTATACACTCCATGTGAGGCGGATACAGAGGGGATAAGAAGTATGAAACATTTAGAACTGTTTTGCTTGTAGAACTTCCAGGTCCACAAAGGTAAGAACTGGGAGTGTTACAAGCACACAAAACTATACTGAGAGTACATCAAGGCAAATCATTTTTTAAAAAAAATTTATACCCATAAGTAGGTGAAACTGGACTTCAGTTCACCATTTGAATGCTTGCTTAGATAAATTTGTGACCACCTTAGGTGAAGCCTCAGTGAAGCTTACGACTTAAAGGAGAGCTCAAATTGTATCATCTGGACTTTGGGGATAGAACATGTAAACATAAAGGCTAGAATCATTTGCAGTTCACTGAAGTAGTCTTCAAAATCAAGACAGGCCTGGGTTCAGTGGGGAAGGTCTGTAGTCCTAAATATTTGGGAGGGTTAGAAAGGTATGAAGTAGGAAGACCTTGAAAAAGATTATCAATTTAGGTATAGATATATATATATATAGATATATAGATATAGATATAGATATAGATATAGATATAGATATAGATATAGATATAGATATAGATACACACACACACACAAGATCTATCAGGAAAACTAATAAAACTATGACAAATAGAATCAGTTTTTACTTGCATAAACTGGAATAAAGTATTATCTTTGAATTTGAAGATACATAACCATAAAATCTTGGACTTTCTGTGAGCTGTAGCACAAGTAAGGAAAATAACTTGAGAGAAATATCAATAGAAAGTAAATAGTCTGTACTGTTGTATAAATCTTGAGTTGTAATGGCACAGAAGCCCATGAATCCAGTTTGAATAATACACTAGATTTTCTGTTTCATGGAATGATGACTCTGGATTCCTTTATCATTCGTTTACATCATTCTTCATGCAGGTGCTTCTGTGTTAGTCCCCTCACATTACTATATCATAAATCCAAACATGCATTTCTTATGAGGATTTATTTTAGCTGTTCTGGCAGTTCGACCTCAAAATTCAGACAGCCCCATTAGTTTGGGCCTCTGGGTGAAAATGACACATCACATCATGGTAGGAGTGAATACGCTCAAATCTAAAGGAGAGATAGAGGCAGCGAGACAGAGAGAGAGAGAGAAAGAGAGAGACAGAGAGACAGAGACAGAGAGAGAGAGAGAGAGCCACAGTTGCTTTTGAGGGCACAGTTTGAGTAATGTAAAGATGTCCCACAAGATCTCATTTGTCAAAGGTTACACTCTCAATAGCATATCGCCACCTATGGACCAATATTTTATATTGGCCCTTTGGAGAATACACGAACCATAGCAAATTTATCAGTAACTAAAATAGCTATATAAAATTCAAAAGCCATTTTAACCACAGTTCTAGAGATTTAAGAAACTAATTTTTATTTCATTTTTCAACTCTTCTAGAAACGGTTATTAAGTTATTCTTATAGATCCTTCTACATCTTATAGATTCTACATATTTTATTATCTTCTAATATTTGAGATGTTTTATACGATATTATTCAATGATTGGCCTTACATATTTTAGGAATTAAAAGAAATGTGAATAACTCCATTATTTAATCAAACAAATCTAGTATGCCTAAATTATCTTTAAAGCATAATTCAGGAATGATGCAAATGTATTTAACAGGTAATATGAGATAATTTAGTCACTCAGGTAAAGGAATTCTTAAGAATTTTAATTTTATTTCATGAGACTTTTTCTAGTTTCCTAATAAATAAAGTGTTAGACAAATTATAAAATCCAAAAATAACCATTATGACTATTTTGTCTGAAGTAAAAATGTGCTCAAACCAAAGTATGCAGTTAGTAGGGATCTCTCTCTCTCTACCTCCCTCCCTCTCTCTCCCTCCCTCCCTCCCTCTCTCTCCCTCCCTCCCTCTCTCCCTCTTTCCCTCTCTCTCCCTCCTCTCTCTCCTTCCCTCTCCTTCCCTCTCCCTCCATCTCCTTCTTTCTCCCACTCTGTCTCTTTTTTGAATATCAAAGCCAGACCTATAAAGCTGCTCATCATTCTCCGTACCACTGAACTACACTCTCAGCTCAGATTCTTTTTAAACTGTAAATATTTGCTCTGTCATGTTTTAATTTTTGAATTTTAATAATGTTTTAGATTGTAAATATATCTTTTCAGTTTCTACACACAATGACTACTACCTTATAAAGCACATGACAAGTGCTTGTTAATAATTATTGATAGATCTGGCAAAAATTGCTTAATCTGATAAGAATAGTAACTCAGAATAGAATTTTGTATAGCAACACATTTTCAACAAATTATACGTTTCTAACTTAACACAATCAATTAAATACTAAAATACTAATTCAGAAATAAATAACTTGCAAGAAGGAAAATTACTACATAACTATATTTACATGTTACTAATTCAAGAAATTCAGAGTTGCTCTGTTTTACCATAAGAATCAAATGAATGACCATGCCTGGGAAAAACTTGGAAGTTGCGCCATCTGGTGGACAGACCTTAGAGTGATTACAAGAGATACATTTTAATGTACCTCTTGTACTTTCACATTTTGTAAAAAAAAATCTGAGATTTTCTAACAATTAGCTCTCAATATGATAATGCAATTTTATTAAATGTATATTTGTTTTGTTATTGAAAAATTTACATAAATATCATCGTCTTCTTTCTTTTGCCTTCTGATTTATGTGTACACTAAATGAAGAAAACCACATGGCTTATTTTCATCAATAATTGTTTTTCTTAACCTAATTATGCTTCATTCATATGTTTTTTCCAATAATTTATAATCTGTTTGAGACAGCTTCTGCCATAGCCACCAATAATTTTCACATCATTGAACCCAAGAATTCTATGAATTAGATCCCGGCTCATCCTTGAAGAAAGACCTAGACAGCACTAAATAAATACTTTTTGAATAAATGAGCAAATGAGTGTTGTATCAAAATCTAAATATCACTGTACCCTAAGTGCACAGAAAAAAATAGTGCAGCAAGTTCATAAAATAGGCAGTATATCTATATTTGACCATTACAGGGAAGATTTGAAAAATCTTTATGGAAATTGAAATTACATAAAAAGATTAAAGTCATTACCAAGTTACAAGAAATTTGACTTATTCTCAAGGACAAAAAGAGCAGATTTCAAAACATTGGGAGGAAGCCTCAGGAAGTCCCTTTTCTATTCAGTGTGGCGAAAATCTAAGGAGCAGAGACTTTTGAAAATGAATGGACTACCTTCAAAACTACAAAACTCTCCATTGATGAAGAATTAGTGTACCCTGATTATTGATTCAGGAATCATACAGATATGTTTAACCTCTTAAGTTAAAATATTTAATATATGTATTATACACAAAAAATAATTTCTGAAATTTGAATACCAGTTTCCTTTTTCCTAACTGGTCTCTTCATTCTATTTCTAGGTAGAGTATGATTTCCAGTTTTTTGGTGTATTTTTTATATGCATGAATTCTATACTATACACAAGTAAAATTAAATGTGTCTAAGAATTAATTTCTATCACATAATCAATTAATAGTGTATTTTCAACCCTGAAATTCTCTTATTTAACTAAAAATAACAATGGGAACATCGACTTTATGAAACATTTTTAAAACTACCTCTCAAAAAAATTTTCTCATTTTTTGAGGAATCTCCACACTGATTCCACAGTGTTTGTACTGTCTACACTGCCACCAACAGAGGAGAAGTGTTCATTTTTCCCCAACGCCCCACCAACATTTGCTACTGTATAATTTTTTGATGACAATTATTCTTTTGGGATTGAGATGGAGTGTTGTTTTAATTGCATTTCTCAAATGGCCAGTGATGCTGAACATTTCTTCATACATTTATTTGTCATTTGCATTTCTTCACCTGAGAAGTGCATATTCATCTCAGATGTCCATTTTTAGACTGGGTCTTTGAATTTGAAGGGCCTGATGTTTTTAAATTCTTTGTATGTTCTAGATAGAAGTCCTTTGTCTGAGGGACAGTTAGCTAAAATTTTTTCCCATTTTGTGACTTTCCTTTTCATTCTGTTGGTGATTTCTTTTAATGTGCAAAAACTTTTGATTAAGATGAGATCCTAAGATGTCAATTTTTTGCAGTATTTCCCTTGCGGTTCGCATTTTGTTCATGAACTCTGCCTATCCCTATGTCTTCAAAATTTCTGCTATCAATCCAGTTATTCCCTTTCTATTGTCCCAGAACTGAAAACATCATACCACAGTGATATATACATAACTCATGTGTATAGGAGAATAATTTATAATAGCTAAGTCTTGGAAACATTCAAATGTTCATTACTACAGAATGGATATTTTAAAAGATGTGGTATTTTTATACAGTGGAGTATTACTCAGCTATAAAGAAGGATAAGCTTGAGGCCTTTGTAGGTAAATGTATGCAACCTGAAGCCATACTCATAAGTGAAATAAATCAGACTCACATCTGTAAATATCGTATTGTCTCCCTACTGTAAAAAAACTGAAAGAGTAAATAAAATACAAATTGTACAATAGATATTGTGAAAGGAAAAGAGAAAAAAAACTGCTCAAAAGGAAAGAACAACTGGGATGGGGGAAGGGAGAAAAAGAAACAAGGGAAAAGAATATATGTAAGTGTATACATACATATATATGTATACAAAA
>PVJX010030689.1:0-21841 GCA_004027295.1 Dolichotis patagonum
CACAGTCACTTTCCAGGGCAGCAGGCTGCTTACTCTTAATTTTTCGTGTTACTGAGACAAAATACCTGACACCCAGAGTTAAAGGGAGAAAGGTTTATTTAGCTCATGGTTTGTAGAGGTTCAGTGCATAGCTCGCTTCAAGGCAGAGCGGCATTGCAGAGGGGCAGCCTTTCATGGCAAAGACAGCAAAAGCAACAAGAAAGGAGTACAGGACTCTTTCTGTCCCTTACGTGGTGTGTAGGCTCCCAGCCCTAAGGCAGGCATAGCACTCTTACCCTTGGTTGTAGCCAGAACTGTGCCAAAACAGTCAGTGGACTGATTACTGATCACACAGCATCATCCAGCATCACACCCTCTCCATCCAGCCACCTCTGAAAAAGGCCTGTGACCACGTGAGGCTTTGGTGGGATCCAGACACAAAGTGTAACAGACTGGAGGTGCACAGGGAGAGAATACTGACCCAGGGGTTTCGCTTGTATTCTGTAAGGCACCATGCAGTAAACAGGCTTGGTGGACTGTGTGGCCTGCATTACAGTTGCTCAGCTCTGTCACTGTTATGTAAAAGTAGCTCATATGTTTTAACTGAATGAACTGTGGCAGTTTTTCAGTAAAACTATATTTGAAGAAACACCAGCAGCCAGAGCTGGCCCAGTAGGCAGTGGATGGTAGACCGCTGAGCTGTGGGCAGGTACGCTGAACAGCGCAAGCTAAAAAGAGCAGGCAGTGTCACTGGTGGGTGACGGTGTTGTATAGGGACTGCTGCGGGCAAGAGGGATGGGATGCTGTATAACCTGTAGCGGAGATTTGGAAGCCTCAGTTTAACTGTCTTAGTAAGTTCTCATGACAGTGAATGAGAAGCGAACAGAAGGCCAATCCCCACAGCTCCGTGAGACAGCGACAGTTTGCGACAGAGAGTCACAAACTATGCTCCGAAATCAGCAGTCAGGGTTGTGCGCCGGGATCTGTTCCCCAGGTGGACCGATGGAGCCGTCCAGCTCAGATACCTGGGCCACCGTCGCCTCACCGATGACAGAGAGGGAAGACAAGCTGATGAGCTTCAGGCTGGGTCTGCGCTGAGCGGCACCCCGAGCCAGTGCTTTACTCCCTGCAGCGGGGGCTTCCAACTGGAAGTGGCGCTGTGTTGAGATCGAATGTAACGCCGCCACTCTTGGTTTTCCTACAGGCACCATAACTTGCCTGAAGTTCTATGGCAGCAGGCACCTAATCAGTGGAGCTGAGGATGGGCTCATCTGTGTGTGGGACGCGAAGAAGTGGGAGTGCTTAAAGTCCATCAGAGCGCACAAGTGAGTCGGCTCATTCCCGCTGCGTGCTCCCGCACTGCACCATGCGCGGAGTTAACTGTTGGTTTCCTTCTAGAGGACACGTGACCTTCCTGTCCGTTCACCCATCTGGCAAGTTGGCCCTATCCGTGGGCACAGATAAGACATTGAGGTAGGTCATTCGTGCCAAAAGTGTCTACCAACTTGTGTCGTTTGCCGTAATAATTAGAGACTATTTCTGTGTTCCACAGTTCTCAACCAAAAGTCCTGATACAGGGAAAGGTAGAAAGAAAGCTAATGACCTATTTCATAATGGTAGTGCTAAAAATGACCTTCAAACATGTACTCACAGTCCTGTCCTAAACTGTGAGCCATGGAAGAGAGTGGGCTTCAGAGGAAATGGTTTAGGGGATAAAACCTTTTGAAAATACAGCAGGCAGGACATAATAAAAGTGTGTAGGAACACGGTGAACTTCACACCTGTAACGTCAGCACTCTGGGAGGCTGAGGAAGGACGACTGCAGGTTCAAACCTAGCCTGGGGAAGTTACTGAGACCGTCTCCAAATTTTAAAAAACAGTGGGCTGAGGTTGTAGCTTAGTGCAAAGGTCCTGGGTTCAATCCCTGATACTGGCAAGAAGAAGAAAAAAAAAGATGTTGCTGTAAGAAAACTGGCAGGTTCTTAATAGTCAGGTTTGGTAAAACTGTCATTCATTTTGCATATGCTTTTCTTAGTCAGTTGACGATCATGCCAAAAGCAAGCTTCTTGTTTTACAGAACATGGAATCTTGTGGAGGGAAGGTCAGCTTTCATCAAAAACATAAAACAAAGTGAGTGTTTTTGTTTAATAAACTAATGAAATGTGAACGTTCACCTACACACTGATGTGTATGTGTACACGGTTTACTTCCTATATGCGGGTGCTGCTTCCTGTGAAGGAAATGTTTTGTTACTTGCTTTTCCCATTTTACAGTAGGTTCCCTTTGTGGCTCTGCATGAGCCAGCACTGTGGTTCTCAGTCTTTTGAGTTAACTTGCAACTTGTGTACCATGAACTTGCTGTGAAGATCAAATAGGAAAGTGGAATGAAAATGCATGGTGTAGAGATTTGCTGCTTTTATTACTCTGATCGTTTTATTTTTCTATGTATAAAATACATCTTGCTTTTATACCTGCCACAGGTGCTCACATAGTGGAATGGTCCCCAAGTGGGGAAAAATACGTAGTTGTCATCCTGAATAAGATCGATGTCTACCAGCTTCACACCGCAGCCGTCAGTGGCACCATCACCAATGAAAAGCGGGTTTCCTCCATTGCGTTTCTTTCAGTAAGTTCTCAGACATTTTGGGAGTTTGTGGTAGTCGTCAGGCCTGCCGATGGCATCCTGGGGACCTTCCTGTTCTTGCTCCTTAGGATTCTGTCCTCGCGGTGGCTGGAGACGAAGAAGTAGTGAGGTTTTTTGACTGTGAATCACTGGTGTGCCTCTGTGAATTTCAAGCCCACGAAAACAGGTATTTACCAATTTTCTCTGTGTGTATGTGTAGAGAATAAATGTTACACATGTACCGGTAACAGTCTCAGAAAGCACTGGGTTTATAACAACTGCCCAGACCATTAGAAATGTGTACAAAGCATGTTGCTGCATTTCTGAACTTCCTAACACAGAAGTGGTGGCTGTGGTTAAGGCCGATCACTGGGGCTTTTCACATAAACCTGTCAGACTTGGAGCTTGAAATCAGGCATATTTGAATAATAAAAAACAACAGGGCTGGGTGTGTCGATCAGTGGCAGTGTGTTTGCCTGGCAGGCGGGAGCTCTGGGTATCAGCCCCACTACCCACGAGACAGAGGCTCTAAACCATCTTGCTTTGTTTCATCTACTCCTCCTTCCCCTTGGCCACTTCTTTCTTTCAGTGCCTTCTCTGTCTCTCTGCAGGATAAGTGAGGTAACATGAATCTCCACGCTCAATGCTTACCACAGCCTAGGGAGTAGATACTGAATCTCAGCAAAAGTAGTTCAGGACTACTGTGCTCCCAAGTGACCAAGCTGGTCCAAGCCAGCTCCTCAGACTTAAAAGTCTGAGTTTTCCACCAGTGGAAAAAGGTGGTAACGTACAGAGTTAAGCTTCCCTGTGGTTCCCCTATGTGTTCTTGTTCTTCTCTGTCTCAGATATTCTTATTTTCCAAAGAACTTTCTTTTTATGTCCCCTGGGGTTGAACCTAGGCTCCATCCCCATCCCCATCCCCATCACTTCTCCACTGCCGTGTTATTTTAAAGCAGATTCCCACTTCTGTGGGCTTTTAAGCCTAAAAGTAACATGATTTGACTTCATTGAAAAACTGTTAGGGAGCAAAACAGAAGCAGAAAGACCAGCTGGGTGACCTCCATCAGCCAGAGAGAAAAGGTGCTTAGACACAGTGGTGCCTTGGAGGGGAGGGCGGTGGTTACTGGAAGGGGCCTTCATTTTCTTTTGTGTTCTTTCCTCGTGGAACTGAGGCTGCTTGCGGCCAGGGGCTTTGGTTTAGTCATCCTTACTTGCTGTGAGACCACCAAGATAGTTATAGGTATCGTCACAGTTTCCTCACGCCATAATTGGCAGTCAATTTTGCTGTGTTTTGGCCTGCAAATGACTTACCAACTAACAGGCATATGAAGCATAGTTACATTTTACAACACCATCAAGCAGTTGGAAAATGCTTCAAGCATCAAAAAAGCAAGAGACACAGAAGTGAGCATAGAGATTTTTGTTTTTGCTTTATGCATAGTGTTATGATGATACTACATGGCTTGGAATTGACGATCTTTTGTGGCATTAATATTTCTATTCTAGGGTAAAAGATATGCTCAGTTTTGAAATTCCAGACCATCATGTTCTTGTTACAGCATCGAGTGACGGTTTCATCAAGATGTGGAAGCTTCAGTGCGATAAGGTCAGTGCCTTAGTGTAGTGTAAGCACACTCACCCAGGTTTGCTGCCGGTATTTTTTGGACATAAATATTCAAGCGTTTTGAAATTTCCAGGCTTGATTGATATTAATGGTTTTAAAGTCATGGTCCCCAGAGAGCCACCTGTGGGTTGGCATTTCTGAGTCTGAGCTGACAGCAGTCACCCTCCACGCTTTGTCAGCAAAGATTTACTTGCCCTTTGGGATTCGGGGGTCTCCATGAGATACCAGATAAAGACACCACCATCACCACACAGAATCTGCGACATCCTGAGTGACTATGGAACTGACTTTCATTCTCTGAAGTCTCTTTAAGAGTCTCAGTTTATTGTTCCCTATTCTCAAACACATTCTCTGAATATGGTTTGTCGATACTACTTTGCACAAGCTTCTTCGGTTATTTAGGCTCTGGAAATGAGAAATATGCCATAGACTTAGAGTTTATCATTCATTTCTGGATACATTTCAAATTGACCTGTGAACAGTATTATCAAACCAGTCATCAGTCAACAGCGTAGGCTACTTCTGGATCCCATGTCATATGTTCAAGGAAACAAAGGAGCATCGCTTCCGGGCAGCGTTGTCACTGAGGACATGGCGGAGGGCGCTTACCCCCGATGGTGCGGCCTGCACCTGTGTGCTGTGGGCCATGCACACACGTCTGTCAGTGACTGACACTACTCTCCAGTGCATGACTGTAATAAATTTCAAAAGAGGGTAAGAAAAGTACTCCAAATTCCCTCGTTATGTACATTTTATTTTTCTCCCCTCTCCTTTTAGAACGTCCCACCGTCTTTACTCTGTGCAGTAAGCACTCACGCCAGGCTGACGTGTCTCGGAGTGTGGTTAGACAGAGCAGCAGACGCAAAAGCAGGCCTGTCTCCTCCAGCAGAGCCTTCTCCCGGTAAATGAAGCTGATCAGGTTTTAAAAGTTGCTCACTCTTGACCTCTTGAGTCTTTGAAGGGGCGGGGTAGCTATCCAGATAGCGGCACTGCTTTATCAGCCTCTGTTTATTTTCCACAAAGAGGGGGAAACGTCTTTTTTTTTTAAGGTAGTAGAAATACAACAGAACAAGACAGAACAAAGCCAATTGAGACAGTGCGGTGAATTTGGTACAGAACTTCACAGCAGGTTACCAGGATAACAGTAATAGGTACCATAGTATATCTCATTATCTTCCCAATAGTTGTCTGGTCAATTAAGTATAGCAAAATCAAATCAAAGACAGAACATTATAAAATCAATCAGAAGAGAATATTCAGTAGAGTAAAGCAAGTAATCATAATGAAAACTGAAACTGAAACAAAACTGAAAACAACACTTGCTTTCAAAGAGAAGATAGAGGAGAGACCCCCCCCATATTTGCTATGTTGCACACACTCATCCTGCCAAGAGATGCTCAGACCTCTGTCCCCAGTTGCTAAGTGGGTGGGGGTTGGGATGTTTGAGTCCAAGCCTGCGCACCGGTAGGCTCAAGAGACACTATTGGGTCTCCTCCTGGCTCACGATGGGGGAAAGTGCTTACCAAGAGGGCAGGAAAATTGCTTCTTTGTGCAGGCTCCCAGGTTTCACCATGGCCGTGGCCAGATCTCAGGGGCTTGTCTCTGTTCTCCTGGCTCACGCCAGAGGAAGGCGCTTACCGGAAACATCTTTAAATGCACTCTTTTTTTTTTTTAGTAAGTGAAGAAAAACAGACCAGGACCAGCAAAAAGGAACCTGGTGATGTGGGGCAGGAAGGAGCAGCATCCAAACCGAACTCACAGAAACGTGCCTTAGTTGGTGAGGGTGCTAAGCCAGCCAAAGAGAGCAGCCTTGGGTCAGACAAGAGGAAGACAGTGGAAAAGAGGAAGACAGTGCTGGAAAAGAAGAAGAGAAAAAAGAAGAAAATGTAACGTACAGTGAGCCCCAGGTTTCTCCTCCAAAGAACTCTTTTTAGATGAAATGTCATTTTCAAATATATCTAAATTTTTTATTGTTTCTTAGTAAAAGTAAGGAATATTTTCTTTTGAAGAAAATGAGTAGCCTTTAAAGAAACCACTTTTGGTGAGTTGTTTTTAACTGGTAAAATCATTTTTGACAGATGAAAGTAACTATGGATCACAGGCTTGGGTTGGTCATGCACACCTGTAGTCTTAGCACCCTGGAGGCTGAGGCAGGGGGACTGGAAGTTTGAGCCCAGCCAGGGCAGCTTAATGACTTAGGGAGAGCTTGTGACCACAACAACAACAACAAACAAAGCCAGGGGTTAGGGATGGTGGCTTAGTGTGAAGCCCTCGGTACTTTTACCAGCACTGCCCTCTTCCACGAGAAAATCACTCATCATGGTAGTGTATCGTGGCAATATATAATTTTTTGTTGTGCAAAGTAAAGGTCTCTCTCCATTCTCAGTGTAACTTAAAAACAATACAAAATTTTGAAGCTTGTTGGTGTGATGTGTTTTGGGGCCTTTCATACATTAGGTAAGTGCTCTTTTTCCGAGCCACCCCCTCAGTCCTACAGCTGCTTTTTTTTTTTTTTTTTTTAATCACAGACAGTTACTTTTCACTCTGCTTCCACTCAGTGGCTGCCAAGACAGTTGAAGGGCAGGAAAAGAAAGAGACATGTCCCATTACTTTTTCAGCCCTTTCATCAGAAAAGCTAATGAAGGCTTAAAATTAGCCTGTGACTATAATCTCGTCATGTTACCTCGAGAGTGTAAGCATTTTTCTCAATTACTAGATGTTCTGAAAAACTATAGTAATACCAGATCTCCATTTGAATTAGCTGGGGAGAATGGCTTTAGATTAGACAGTGAGGTGTCAGCAACTGGGCTCTGTCATATACAAGGAAGTTGGCCGAACCTACTTCTGTGCCAGACATTTCCGCCCACCCTTCACCAGTTGATTTCAGGCCTTTAAACAAAAATAAAAATAAGTGGTCATTTCTCTAAATTCAATGATTGTTTTTATTTTGTGGTAATTACAGAGTGGCACACAGATGTAAGAGACAGGAATCTGATGTCCCTAAATACACGCAGTATCCCAGCGCTGATGGAGCAAATGACAACAGGAAGATACAGAACACTGCTCTCGTCCGCAGGGATTGCCTAGGAATGCAGCTTTGGGTTCATGGGGTGGGTGTATCATGGTTAGTTCTTTAAGAAGAAACCAGAGTTCCAGAATAGCTGTGTGATTTTACATTTCTACCAGTAATGTGTGTGTAACACACTTTCAGCATTCTTTCCAGTATTTTGTGTTGTTCTTGGTCATCCTGTGTTCCAGAGAGATTCGCAGGAAGGCTGCTGGGGCGGAATGCCGTGGTACATGCGTGTAACTCGGGGTTTAGGCAACGTGGCTCCTCCAGTAGGCCTGAGCTCTGCTTGTGGCTTCTGCTTCCTGTGGTTTTTTCCACTTGCTTCTCCCCGTGGGGTTTAAGTGATGTAGCAGCTGCAGTTCCAGCCTGAGCCCTTCTGTCCAGCGGCTTCTGGGGCAGCAGGTCAAGTCAGACCGCACAGTTTACACTCAACATTTCACTATAAAGCTTGACCCCGAGGGCCAGTGGACATTCCTTCCCGTCCTTTAGCTGTGGTGCAGGTGAGTTAACCTGACCCGGCATCAGCCCTGTCACTGTTCAGCTCCATGCATTTAGCTCAACAAGTTCTTTACTTTCAGAAGCTGCTTAGTCGCGTTCAACAGCAGAAAGTGGGAGGGCAGGGTGAACCCCAAGCAGTCTCTCCCCGTGTCTGACTCTGCAGGTCACCTTGCTTTTCTCTACTGACCCTCCCTCATTCCTGACTTCATCTGCTGATCCATTCAGGACACGTTTATTGATAAAGCATCTCTGTCTGTCTGTCTCACTTTCTCTAAGGTGTGTTTTGTTTCTTTGAGGCAGGGTCTACAAATATAGACCCTACAAATGTAACCCAGGCTGTCATTGAACTCTCAGAGATGCTTCTGCCTCAGCCTTCCCAGTGCTGAGATTACACGGTTTCATTTTGTTTGTTGAGGTGGTGGAGATTGAATCAAACTTCAGGCATGATAAACAAGCCCTCTACCACTGAGCCACACTGCCAACCCCTGGGTTGCAGCTGCCAGGGAGAAGATCAAGGAAGGCTCACAGGAGGTGAGGGAGTGAGCAGAGAACGTTCGGGCACATGAAGCAGGACTCTGAGGAAGAAGTCCATGGCAGCATACACGAAGGGAGGAGGCCCTGAGGCAGGGCGTCCATGTGCAGGCCTCTGCAAGCCAAAGCCTAAGGTAAACGCGCCGCCAAAAGCTTTTCTGGGCACAGGAAAGAACTAGATTTGAAACCAGCCCCGAGAGTGGACTGAAGGGTTACAGCTCTTGGGAACTCCCTCCAGTCCCCATGTGTTGACAGGAAACAGCCTTAGTCCTTCCTGCGTGGGGCTGGTGTAAAGATGGATGCTCTTCAGTGTCCAGTGTTCAGTCACCTGGCATACGCCTTTCCTAATGCTCTTAGGAGTCTGATTCAGGAGATTGAGAAGCACCTGGCAGATGCGGTAGGTTGACAAAATAGGGGAATTTCTTCCTAGTCTTACTAATTTCTTGGGAAAAGGTTTATGGAATGGATGGTTTTGGTTTTTAAACAAAGCTATAAACTACTAAAGACGTTGAAGTTGCTAATTGCTGATACTTCAATACAAAGCATGGGAGAACTTCAGTGCCAGTGGAGATTAAAACAACAGGCAAAAGCTTTAAGGAAGAGAAAATAGGGAGACCAGGAGTGTGGTGGTGCATGCCTCTAATCCCAGGAGGCTGAGGCAGGAGGATCACAGTGAATTCAAGGCCAGCTTTGACTACTGTAAGCAAGTCCCTGTTTCAGAGAATGGAGGGAGGGAGGGAAGGAAAGAAAAAACAGGAAAGGGGTTTCAACTTTGAAGTCTGGTGGAGAGAATCAGATGGGCCTGTTAACCAAAGATCAGGACTGACTTTTATGGCTTCCCTGGGGTTGGGCTAGGGTGGAACTTGCCATTGGGTCCTGAGTGTGACCTCATTTTTAGGGGACAGATGTCATCATATTACAGTTCCTTAAGGAAAACACTGAAATGACACAAAAAATTGTATAACAGTTTGTGGTACAATAGTTGTACATGCGTATTGAACACACCAGTAACGGCATACTTGTAGGATTTCCATGTTAAATCCACCAGACCGCAGCCCGCCGCCACACACCAGAAAGCCAGGCTGAGCACATCTTCACACTCGTGCCTGTTTCAGTTCTTCAAACTGAAGCCTTTTTCTTATGTTTTTCTTTCCTTTGTTAGAAGACCAGCTTTAAAAATAAAAAAGTTTCTTTTTTGGTGCTTGGAATTGAAACTAGGGGGTTGACACTGAGTGATATCTCCATTCTCCAGTCTTTTTTACATTTTATTTTGACTCAGGGACTTGCCAAATTATCCAGGCTGGGCTCAAAGTTGTAATGCTCCTGCCTCAGCTTCCCAGAATGCTGGCATTTACAGGCGTGTAACACCTCTTCTGGCTCTGGCTTGATCTTGAGTTGTACCCGGCCCCACTGTGAAGGAGAAAGGAACTCGGGGTGCCGCCCATCTTTGGTGTAGAACTGAAGAAATGGTCGTGCAGGGGAGCGCAGTCTGTAGTAGGGGTAATGTCACTCTGGCGTTGGGTCCCACAGGGTAGCTGGAAACTCTTAAACTTACCTTTGAGCTGCCTCTCCAGAGCCTTATTTCCAGCAACGCAAACATCGACGCGAGCTTCGCGTCTCCCCCGTGCCGCCCCACTCCCTGCAAGTCCTGTGTCCCCTCTCTCCCTGTACGGTCCGCAGCTGGCTCGCACCGGAGCACTGCGTCTCGGCTCACGCGTGCCCCCGCCCGCACCTCCAGCCCTGCTCAGCTTCTCCAGCTCTGGGCAACACCGGAGTCAAACTCTGGGCTTCCGGGTTTCCGGCTTTTGGCCGCCCGGGTTCGGCTCCAGCAGTGGCTCGGTCTGCCAGGCGCGCGCCCCATCCCGACCTTAACTTTTAGCCCCAGTCCCTGACCCGGGACAGGGAGCATGAGCCGAAAGGTCCCAGCCCCGCCTCCATAACCCCGCCCCATAGAAACTGGGCCTATCGGCGAGTCCTCACCCGAGGCTCCGCCCTAAGGCACGCCCATTCCGGGGCCCTGGGCGCGCGGCGTACGGACTTCAAGCCCCGCCCCACCTCGCCCGGGACGCAGAGCGCACGCCTCGCGGGTCTAGGCCTTGGTCCGCACTTTGGTCGGATTCCCTGCGGCTGAGCGCCCTTGCCCGCCGTGCGCAGACCTTCGCGGGAGCTCTTCGGGAACTGGGGTCTGTTGGTTTTTACCGATTTTGATTTTTAGGAGTGATTGGAGAGGTGTCACAGCTCTTCGTCTCTCTCCGGACCGGAAGGGCTGTAGGCCGCATCGTGCTGCTTGCTTTTCGGGCCTCGCATTTTCCTTAAAATAAGTCGGGAATCCCGCGGAATCCTGAGCTCTACAAGTGCTGCACGGGGCAGTCCGGCCCTAGTTCTGTTCCTGGAGCTTTTAGGGCTCTCGAGTTTGGTGCTGGACGGGCTTCAGATTCACGACCCCAAGGCCTCTGCCCCTGTCCTGCAAGGGAAACAGAACGGGCGGGCGCCTCGCGGCCGGGCAGGGCGAGCTGGGCACGGACTCCTGTTCTCGAAGAACGGAGATTCTTTTCCAGGGGTGCAGTGTGGACACGACGCGGGATTCCGTATATTTTATGCTCTCGTACTCACAGGCTAGCAAGAGCTGCAAATCGGATGCAAGTTGGTAAAGTTTTATAAACGTTGAATACTGAAGTAGTTTGTTTCCCGGTGCAGAAATGAAAAGCACCCGTTCTGGCTCCTGCCTTCCCAAGAGACCTTAAAGATCATTGGGTTAAAGGCCCAGAGACTTTGCTTTGTGGTAAAGTGATAACCTGGTTAAAAGGTTAGCTCAATCCCCTATGTTAGGACTCTTGTTAGAAAAACAGGCTGGGTATCTGTCTACCATTTACTGTGTGCTGAGCACGTTTACTTATCCCTCCAGTGCATGCTCGCCACAGCTCCAGCCCTTGTACCTGTCTTTCTTTCATGGTAACAGTGAAGGTGCCTGAGGCCTTGGGAGGTCGTGCAGCCTAGGAGCTGGAGGTGGACACACTGCAGAGCTATGCCAGTAAAGTCCTCTGATCTGTACCCCTCTGCAGGTGCAGGCCTGGTGTGATCTACTGCCTGGACACAGAGAACAATGCGAAAGGAAGCCGGCCCACTGTAAGTACAGTAAATGGACAGGGAATGAGGAGTGGGAGGATCACTGGACACACAGGTCGGAGACCTGGATTTGAGTCCCTGCTCTGCCAGCTCAGTGATTGGGTAATTTGGCAAGAAATCCAGCCTCTCTGGGCCTTTAAAGTCCATCTGGTGATTATCTGACTTGTTTTTAAAATGTCGTTAGTACTGATTTCTCCCTCTTCCGTTTCAGAGTGCCTTTGCATTATTTTGGCTTTGGCTATGCAGCACTGGTTGCTACGGGTGGGATCATTGGCTATGTAAAAGCAGGTAAGGGTTTTAATGTGGTCACTCAGACTCTTAAAAATTATTCATTAAGCTGGGTGTGGTGGCACATGCCTGTAATCCCAGAATTTGGGAGGCTAAGAAAGGATTGTTGCAAGTTTGAGACCAGCCTGGACTACAAAATGAGCTTAAGGCCAGCCTGAACTGTAATGAGGCCCTGTGTTAAACACACACGCGTGCGCGTGCGCGCGCATGCGCGCGCGCACACACACACACACACAATCATTGATTATAGCCAGACTAGAAGGTGCCTGCCTGTAATTTGAGCTCTCTGGGAGAATGAGGCTGGATGGTGGCAAGTTAGAGCTCAGCTTGAGAAACTTAGCCGCTTAGCAAGACCCTGTCTGGAAATAAAAGAGTTAAGGATGTAGCTCGGTGTCCGAGCCTGGGTTCCTGCCCCAGTAGCACATGCACACACTCATGCACAAGCATAAAAACTTCAAAAATCTATAATTGTTTCCGTGATGGCTGCCAGTGAATACCTGGGTCCCCAGGAGAGTGCTCTTGTCTGGGTCTAGTTTGCCTGCAGTGTGGGTCTCCGGGCTCCTCCTGCTCCTCCCTGCCTTCTGGTTATCTGGCTGAGCTGAGCCAGGCCGCCTGGTTTTGCTTTTCTATCTGCACACAGGCAGGTGTGGTAGAAGATTGTCATTATCTACTGCTGTCCATGAGCCTCCACCCCTGAGGCCCCATCTCTGAGCTTCTGAAAGAAGCAGAAACCTCCAGTTGCCTTTTTCTTTTTTTTTTTTTTTTAATTTGTGCTGGGGAACCCAAAGCCTTATGTATCCTAGGCATTTATTCTGCTATGGAAGTCTGTTTGCTAAACTAGGTAGGGGGTGTCAGTGCATGTGCTTGTTTCTACCCCTTTCCTGCCTGCACCACCACCTCAGCTCACACCCACACACCCCACAGTTCTTATAGTGCAGACCTTTTTTTTTTTCCCCAACCAACGCTATTTCCCGCTCCTTTTGTGATTTGCCCGGAGTCCCCATGCACACTTCCAGCCCCTGATGAATTCATCAGGACTTGTTAAGGAAAAGCCCTGACCACAGTTCCCCCTAAGGAGGGAAGGTCTTTTCTCCTGGGAGTGGAAGTACCTGTCCTGTAGAAAATGGGGTGGTAAGACCTGACTTCCTGGTGAGATCTGCAAACTCCCAAAACATTTTCCTGCTGGAGAGCACCTCAGTTATGAGCCGTGATGTTCCCTTTGCTACTTTCTCTGCAGGGAAGGGAATTCTGGTGGAGTGATAAATGAGCCAACTGTCGGGCGTAACGCGTGTTTCTGCTTCCCTTTAGGCAGTGTGCCGAGCCTGGCTGCTGGGCTCCTCTTCGGGAGCTTAGCAGGCCTGGGTGCTTACCAGCTGTCTCAGGACCCCAGGAACGTTTGGGTTTTCCTAGGTACGTGCTTCGCATCCCCGTAAGGCAGTTCTGGAATCATTATCTGCGCCACCAGGAGGTCTGGTGGGGTGTGGCTGACCTGGAACCCCAAGCAGCTTTTACTGCCTGTGCCCAAGGGGTCCTTGCACAGTGGGGAGCTGGTCTGGTTTCTGTTGATGTTGATGTGTAGAATGTGGAAGGGTTTCCTACCGTGGAAGGTTAGTTTAGGCCTGTACCTGGCAAGTGGGTGTCTGTTAGCCACTGACCCTGTGCACTGCAGACGTCTGCCTGTGCCTTACGAAAATACGTGGAAGTGTGAGCTTTGTGTTCAAGGAGCTTTCAGCAGAACTGGGGAGTCGGACATGATGTAAGAGGGGACTTGGGGACAGTGGAGAAGTGGACAGGAAGTTGCCACTTACCAGGGTGGCTTTTGTCACGCTGTGTTGGGCTCTACCCGTGCTCACACAGCAATGGGAGTAGGGGTGCCTCCTTACACCCACAGGGTGAGGACAGGTGCAGCTCTGCCCCTTAGGGGGCAGCAGGGGGGACGATATGGCCCTGCCCACAGTGGGGAAGAGAGGCCAGCAGCGGCTGCAGGACGCCAGGCTCAGCCCCTGGCTCTGCCTAGCAGCTTCCTCCTTTGCCCCAAATGACTTGGTGGCCTTGCAGGTCGCTCTTCCCCCTGCATCCCCTCCCCTCCTCCACTCTCAGCAGATGACCTCATACTGACCTTCCTGAAAAAACCAGCAGCCCCTGGCAGGGGAGGACAAGGTCGCAGGTCCTTGTCCCGTGTCCCTCCTCTCCCAGCGCTCCCTCGACCTTCTCAGGGCTCTGCGCTGTCAAGGGCTCTGTCTTGTATTTGTGCCCTCCTTTGGGGGGACCCTTCCCAGTGACGCTTCTGTGTTCATCTCTCCTCGATTTAAAAAGGAAAGACCTACTTCCTCCTGAGTTCTTTGCCTTTTCTTTCCATTTCAGAGACGTCTCTGAAAACCTGCTTGCCTCCATCTTCCTTCCTCCCTCTCTCCTGTGCTCATTCCACTCTGTCCCATTTGTCCCCGGGAATGCCACTCCCTGAGGCTGCCCGTGCCCTGTGTGTTCACAGAACCAGAGTATGGTTTCCAGCCCTCCTGTGATGTGGTTGGTCAGCTGTTCTCAGCACAGCGACCACTCATTCCTGGTTTTCCTTTTGATCTTCTCATCCTTTATTTTTTGGGGGGTCAGTCTTCCTCTCTTGCAAGTAAATACTGAACTTAGGACCAGGCTCTCTAGCTCCTGTACAGTCTCACTTGGCAGTGGCCTTGGAGGTCATTCCTTAAATTATCTCCAGTATACAAGTGATTCACCAACGTCCATCTCCTCCAGCGTTTCATGTCATGTGTGCAGTTGCCTGGTTCGGGTCTTTGACTATCTCAGAGCCTCTGCACAGACCTGACCCGTGAACCCCCACACATCTGGCCTTCTCTCTGTTTATTTGGATATTGATATCTGTGTCACCCTGACTGTTAGTTCCTTTAATGTGTGCTCCTCTCACCACAGAGCCTTTGCACAAACTGTTTTCTCTGCTTGGAATATGCTTCTCACCCCCTCTTCAGCTAACTATGGCATGATCTCCTGAGCAGACAAGACACATCACCTACCTGTAGCACAAAGTACACTTTTGTAAGACTCAGTTTACCCTGTCACACTTGAAACACTATGAAAGCTAGAGGCAGTTTTGAGTGGTTGTGGTGTATCAACAGGAGAAGCAGCATTATCTGTAAGCCATGAACACCCGGAGCCTAGGATGTGGACAGCCAGGAAGGCCCCCCTGCATGGGGGAGGGAGAGTAATGTAGGAGGGAGTCCGGGGCTCGGAAGGGCAGCGGGACTTTCTCACTTCTGTACCCTTGCGTATCTATAAGAGGTAGTGACTTTTGTCCTTTCTTTTTTTGTCAGTTACATCCGGGACCTTGGCTGGCATTATGGGAATGAGATTCTACCGCTCTGGAAAGTTTATGCCTGCAGGTTTAATTGCAGGTGCAAGGTACTTTGGATTCTGTTGCCTTTATTTACCAGGATAGAGTTTGGTTTCTTTCACAAGGTACTCAATACTCAGTACATTAAAAATGTACAGTACTTGTTTCAGTATACCTGACCCTAGACATTAGCTCAGACTGTTTAGTTTATACGCAAGTCAGGCCACAAAAACAAGAGTTGACTTGTCAGAAATGACTTGATGTTTATTCACTGGGGAATTGGTTTTGTCCTGATTTTCTCTCCGATGAATCCTGCCTCTTTCCCACAGTGGAAGAAGCTTCAGGGCAAAGCCATGACCGTATTTCTTAGTTGTGCAGAACTTTGTTACTCAGAATTTTGCTGGAAGGGAATTTTGATTGAATCTTGTTGTCTAATTACTTTTGATTATAAAACCCAAATTACTTCGAATTTTAGTCATCCTGAGGCATAATTCAGGACATCCCAAGGGTAGGCAAATTCTTCAGAATGTTTCAGAAAGGACCATCTTAGGTCCTAATCATGTTGTTCATAATCTTTTTTACCAAGATCAATAGCAGTCAGCTGGCTGGGTGTGGTGATATATGCCTGTAATCCCAGTTGTAATCAGAAAGCTGATGCAGGAAGATTATAAATTCGAGCCCAAGCCTGGAAAATTTAGCAAGACCTTGTCTCAAAAAAATTGGCTGGATATGTAGCTCTGTGAAAGCCCTGGGTTAGATCCCCAGTACTATAAAAAACAAACAAACAAATAAATAAAAAGATGTGGGGTTCTTTCTATGAGAGTGCCCCCCGGTTCATCCACAGTACCACCGACTTACAAATTTTAAAAATAAAAAGAATAAATTGGAAGGCTAGAGATCTACCTTTAATTAATTTATGGCATGAAAGCCTCTTTCGCCTTGAGCTTCTTATCTCTTCAAATCACTGGGGGGGATTAGGGAGGCCCATGTGCTGCCTTCCCCATCCCAGGGAAGTTTTGCATTTCCTGGCGCCTGCCTTCCATGCAGTGGCGAGGGACCTGCAGAGTCCTGGTTCCTTAAAAACAAGTCACTGGCTGTGACCTCCTCCTGACATCTTCTGTTCTGTTTCTTTGAACAGTTTGCTGATGGTTGCTAAAGTTGGATTTAATATGATGGACAGACCACGTTCATAGTGGTCACATCCCAGCTTGGACTCGTGAAGAATTAAAAATCTCCGGGCTTCCACTTTTTAGATGTGTTCAAGAAATGCAGAACAGTTCCGTACTTTAGCATTTTACTTACACAAAAAACTCTGAATTTGGTGGGGAAAAATACTAATCGCTGGCATCACAGCGCTTCAGAGGTGGCGAGTGTATGAGCGAAGAGCTGAGTGATGCCCTCGCAGGGCTGGTTCTTCTGTAGGGACGTTATCTCTTCTTTCTGTATCCGTAATTAGAAATCACAAACAGTAAAATGTTAGGGCAACACTGCGGCCCCAAAAGCCTCATGCCCTGCTCAGAAGAACGGTGTGAAAAAACTCTCTTGGCGAGATTTGGGGTCTGTGTTCTTTTGCTCATCTTACAGCACAGACCTACTTTGAAATTATGGTCAATGGAATAATGAAAATAAAGGTTACTATAAATAACATGTTCTTTGGTGTCTTCTTTCCAGGGCTGTATAGAACACAGAATGAGATGTCGCTATTAGGACAAATTAGTAATGGGAAAGTGTTTTGTCAATGTAATATTTAGGAGTTACCTATTTCAAATAAGGACAAAAAATTTATTATTTTATAACATGTTTCCTGGCAGCCTGTTTTAAAAATGACCTGTGAAAGTTTCTAAAGACTGTGTAGGGGGGAAAAGGTGTTTTGTTTTGTTTTGTTTTGTTTTGTTTTGTTTTGTTTTGTTTTGGGTCTACTAATTCATGTTTAAGGCGAAACCAAGGTGAGTGTGTAGTGCGTGCCAGGACCCCAAGTTTAAGTTCAACCCCAGGCTGGGCAACTTACAGGCTTAGTGAGACCCTGTCTCAAAATACAAATAAATAAAAAAGACGGAATGGAGCTCAGTGTGAAAGCCCTGGGTACAAGCTCTAGTACTAAAACAGGAATTTTTTTTTTTTTTAATTAAAAACTGTGTCCAGGGTTTGAATTACTTTGATCTCTACATTGGTCGCATTGGGTGGATACTGGTACATTTTTCTTCACTTTCTTAGCTTCCTGTTGGTGAGGTACAATACCCGACACCCACCACTTAAAGGAGAAGGGGAATTTGCTCAGGGTTTCAGTCCATAATCAGCTGGCTCCAAGGCAGAGGCATTGTGGCAGAAGGACGTGGCACAGCAAATCTGCATAGTTCGAGCTGGCCGGGAAGCAGAACAGGGAAAGGCAGACAGCAGAGGAGTCAGAGAACCAAACACAGACCTACGGCCAGGCCAGACCTCCATCACCACCCAGAAACCCCGAGATGTGCACCCCACCAGTCCCTGGGGTAAATCCAAAGCCAGTCAGGTCAAAATTCCACCCTCTCATATTCTCTCAAAAGAATGTTTTTCTGTGACTATAAGATGTATTTGGTATGAGGCAGTTTTCATAAAAAGGCTTTACGATTTGTTGCATATAAGACATTTGCAATGGTGCAATTTTGAATTTGCAGCGTTGTTTTTGGGGACGTGGTGGAGCACCCCACTTGGTGATCAAATTCAGTGCAGAAGGCACATGTTAGGCTTTCTTGGACACATTGGAGGAACCTTTTGGTCCTCACTCCTCCAGAAGTCTTCACTGATTTTTCTTTGTGATTCCTTGTTTTGAGTTCAGAATCAGGATTTTCTTTTACATAGTAAAATTCCTCTCATTTCAGTTTCTATTTCTCTTGTGAGGGTACTCTTTGTATATGGTAGAAATTAATCCTTTGATCTGTATTACATTTCCTCCCAGCCTATTCTTGTCTTTTAACCTTGGTTATAGTGTTATATCCTTGTATAGTCAGGTGTTAGCCAGTTCTCCAAAATTATGAAAGTGGTTAAAAAGGTTAAAATTGAGACACAGTATAATTCTTGTGATAAATGCATACATACAGGGCAGAATGGTATACAATAAAAGCAGATCTCCTTGCCACCCAGGACACTCGGTCTGTCAATTTGAGAAGCAACCAGCGTTAGTGTTCCCTTCAGTGGGATGCAGTACCCAACACCTAGAACTTAACACAGGAAGGGTTTAATTGAGCTTGCAGTTTCAAGGAGATTCAGTACACAGCTGGGAGGCTCCAAAGCAGAAACCTGATGGAGGAGGAGCAAGGTGAGCAGAGGTGCTCAGCTCATGGCAGCCAGGATGCAGAGCAAGGGAACAGTGCCAGAAAGGAAAAGGTGAGGGACAGTATATAGCGCCCCAGGCCCCACCTCCACTACCCACCCAGATACGTCCAGGAGTGGGCTTTACTGCTCTGCCAGTCGTGCTATGAATGCTTGTAAAGTTACATAATCCCAAGGTACAATAGCACAGGGTAAACATTTTGCATTGCGAAAGGAAGGAAAGGGCATAGAAAAGACTCAGAAGCAAGGTTGAAACCTAGAAGGGCAAACATGTAAGTCCTGTGGCTCCATATCTAGCATTTGGGGCATACATTAGCCGCACCTTTGTAACCTTGCCAGCTGTAGGTCACACAGCCTCGCTTGGATTGGCTCCATTCGTGGCCTGCAGCTTTCTGCTGCAGACTTTCCATGCCCCGGCCTCTCTCACTTCTGGAGTTCTCTGTGCTGCATCTGCAGTGCACAGCTTCATGCACTGCCCTCTCTGGGGCTCCTCACTTGGCCTCTCCCAGGCCTGCCTTTAAATTGTGAGTGGAATCCTCTTTGGCTCCGTGTTGAGCCGTTAAGGCTGAATGCACGTGCAGGGCTGTGGCATGGCCCGAGCAGGACTGAACTGAGAATGAGGAGACCCCTCAGGATGCGAGATGGGTCACAGCTAAGGACACCTGGAGATTTTCTCCAAGGATAGTTCTTAATTAGCACTATCTGTTACTTGGAGGGGTCCTTGAACCCCTCCCAAAGTCCTGCTCAGTTTTTCTGCATTGTCTTAATACTAAATAAATACGGGCTTCCCAGAGACATTCCCTGTCTCACCAGAATTAAGAACTCTTTTGAGGGTTTTGATCCTCCAGGAGCTCTAAAGATCATACCGTTTGTCTCATTTATTTTTAGCCTTTGCCATATACTTGTTTGGGAGATTGAGGATCTAGGCCAGGTCCCCGGTAGCTCCACAACTGTTGCAGTCTGCATGTCAGTAAGACCAACATGATATGAACCATATCGGAGCCTGTGGTTAGCACAAACAGTAGCCAGCCCCCCCTGGACCATGGCTGCAGCACCTTTGGAGTGCCGGTATGGCTAAACATAGTGAAATGAGGGAATCAGTTTCCTAGGAGCCCATCTCAAGCACTGCAGTGCTGTAAATGAACAGTTCACACTTCTGTACCGTTAGGCCTGCAGTGGGAGTCTTGCTGAACCCTAAGATGTTCTGAAGGCATCTTCTTATTCCCCTACAACATACATGGCTTCTTTTTAGTGGTGTTAATCTCTTTAGCAATCATACCTCTGTTTGCCCCAAGTTTATACAGGTTTCCTTCTGGGTCAGAATTTGTTTTTCAAACTTTTATGTTCTACCTTTTGCCTCTGATCCTCATAAATCTGTCTAAAAACAACCAGCAGAACCAGTACCACAGCAGTACCAATACCACAGTCTGAATGTCGGGCTGTCTTGAAGTTTCCTCTGCCCGATTAATCAGTCCTCTGTCCTTAGTCTCCTGCAAAGTTTTAGGACATGGGTAAGACGTAGACAGATTTTCTACCAGAGTAACACACATGCCCTGTGGTCCAAATGCCAGTGGAGTTCCGCGGCTTCGCTAAGCTGCATCCCCAGGCCTTTCCAAATTCCTGCAGCAAACAAGTTCAAAGGCTTCTAAACCCAGATGGGCAAGTACAGTCACAGCGATGACTCCACTCAGGATGTCATGAAGAGGAAATGGGTTTATGCAAAAGAAAGTTCTGAATCATTTAAAGAAGAGTGAACTGTATAGGAGGCATGATTAAAATACAATGTTTAAATTTTGAAAAGTTTTATAGTAAAAGGTATCATTATAATGCCATAATGGCAGTGTATCTTAGTGTAACACATTCTTAAGATCTAAGCATTCTCGTATACTTTGATTAAAGCTTGTGGATGGTTGTATTATAAAGCAAATATTTTTATTTTTATTTATTTATTTATTTATTTGATACCGGGGATCAAAGTCACAACCTCACACTTGCCAGGCAGGTGCTTATCCCACTGAGCTAAATCCCCCCCCAATATTTTAATTCTTAGCACTGCAAGAAATTTCGTGTTAAGTGAATCCAGTTTTGGTGTGTGTAACAAGTCTTTTAAGTTGATAGACTCAGGTGGCTAACTGTATTTGGTTAATAAATTAGTATAATTTTTCAGTAATTTGTTTTATTAACAGTTTCAGAAAGTTACTGGTTGTTGTGAATAAATCATTTTGGTTAACTTAGAGAATTTTAAGTATAAATTCTGTGACATGCTCTTTGTAACTTTAACCTATACAAGCATAAATCTACACATGCTATTTTGTATTAAAAATGTAGATGTTTTCATTGATTGATCACTCAGGAAGTTAAGCATCTGTATGTGAAATGTCTGTACATGTATAATTTTACATAGAAAATTACAGTATTAATATAAATTCCCTTTTAAGGAGGAACAAAAATACCAATGCATACTAAGATGGTAAAATATTTTACTGAAAATGTTCTTTTTGGAAAAAACAGTTCAATATGATAAAAACAGTTCAAGGTGATCTACAATGGTTACCATGGTGTCTCAGCAGTGTATAACAACATTAATAAAAACGAAGCATTGGAGATATTATAAGACTTCAAAAGCAAGTAATAATAAAACCACAGTGGGTATCTTAGTGAATCTTGTCATCTTCAGTGTAGTTGCCTATACACTTAGACTTGATGCTATCCATCATAACAGATTTAAATAAAATCTGTCAATACAAAGTAGCAATCTAACAACCCAGATTCAAATAAGATCAGCCATAATAAGACAGTGTAAGTTATAAAGGGCTTCAGATTAAGTTGATAGGAAAATTAGGGATGATTACCATAATATGTCCTCTTATTTTTGGGATAGATGACCACGTCCTCAAGTCTAGTGTAAGTAGACAAACTGGAACAGCACGTAATCCATCCAAGCAGAGTGGTGAGAATAATGTAAATTTTAAATCTTGTTACCCCATTAACAGTATCCTCTGCCTTCATTTTTTAGACAATTCCTCCCCTTTCACTCCCATGGGGTGCACCGCTTGTTTTGGGTCCCACTGCCTCCCTATATAGAGCAGCTCAATGGACCCTATCTCCTGATCTACTCTGCCTGTGTTTCTCTCTGTTACTGTTTTGAGGCCCTCTATACTAGAGATTATAGCCAATCTTCTCTGCCTCATTTCTGCTATTCTATTTTTCTGCCATTGATAGTCTATTTTTCTCTTCCACTCCACTGCCTGCTTGTTCACTGAGGCCTCTCTGCCACTGTTCCTGAAATGCTCATATTCTTGTTCTCTCTCCCTAGAATGTCCTTCAGTATTTTTTGTAGGGTTGGACTGGTGGTCACAAATTCTCCTAGTTCCTCTTTGTCATGGAAGCATCTTTTTTCTCCATTAATTTCTAGAGAGAGTTTTGCAGGATACATCAATCTGGGCTGGA
>PVJX010030690.1:0-21825 GCA_004027295.1 Dolichotis patagonum
TCAATGGCTGGACATCGTCTCTGTAGAAAGGAGGAGCATATGCAACAGCACAGTAAAGCCTTGAGAACGCCGTCCATCTCTCTGGGCATCCTTCTGCGTTGCGGCCACACACCTTTCCCTTCAAATTCCCCCGAAGTCCTCCGTGCAGCCCGTTTCTTTCCAGTGCACTGGGCTTTTTCAGTCTACCAGCTGTCAACAGTTTTTCACTGGAGAACATACTGATTGTTCTGGGCAGTTTCCATTGACATTAATGCTGCTTTAAAAGCTGCCCCTTAGGTACTGCTTAGAAAATTTAGAGACTCTGTCTGCTGCCAGAGCAATATTTCTTTAGGATGAAATCGAAATCTGGTTTGATACTGAGAAGGCCATTTCTGTTTGATGCCTGTAGAAAACTCAGTGGACACGTTGATAACAGAATCCGCAGTTTATTTTCAGACTGGCTGGAGAAGTGGCACAGTATTGCCACCCAAGGTCAGCAGAGACCAAATGCTTACAAAAAATTGGAAAAAGTGAAAAGACAAAGTGATAAGCTATGATTTCTGGGCCAAGTCCTGCTTACTACTCCATTTGCTGGTGAGCTAAGGATAGCTGTTTTCATTTTTAATGGATGAAAAATATTTAAGTAATGTTAATGACATGAAAATTGTGTGATAGTCACACTTCAGTGTTAATCAAGATGTGTTGTAACACAGGAATCTATGCATCCCACTGTGTTACCGTAGCAGAGTTAAGTAGTGGCACAAAAGACCACTTGGCCCACACAAGTCATGAAAGAATTACCATTTGACCATTCACAGAAAAATTGTATAATTCCTAATAAGTGTTACGAATATGCATACATGGACTTTCTTCATACAAGCACCTTGCGCAACACGTTGTAAAGTTTTTTCAGTAAAAATATTTAAACTTTATCATAAGATTAATACATTTTTACATCACAAAAAGGAGACAATCAAGTAAAACAAAGACATGCCCCGTCTGAGAACTGAGAATTATAATATGCATGCCAACAAACATACAAAGCCAGCACCCAGAAAGGAAAAAGAAAATATGCACATAATTTACATACAATATAGAATAACTTACGTGCTACGTGTCATCTTTAAGAAAGTTCTGTGCCTTAAGCTTTAAATTTGAGAAAATTCCAAATATACAAAAGATACAATTCATTTATTCATATGGCCCCCAGTCAGAGACGAGCATAATTTTAGTTCCATGTTTTGTTGTTTATCCCACCTAGAATTTTAGTTTGATGTTTTGTTGTTTTTCCCACCTATGATAAGTGTTTTATCAGAAATGCACATTTCTACACATCTATTTTCACAAACATGCAATCTATTTGTACACATTACCTACTAACTTTTTTCACTTAGCATTCCATTTTTAGCATCTTTCCATAAAAGAACCCAAACCATTCTTTGGTCATAATGACGTGTGCACACAAAGTTAAGTTTTTACCTTAGCATGGATGAAGTCTTTCTATAACAGTGTATGCAAATTTAAAAACTAAGGAATCTAAATGTGTGATGATACCTACTGTGATGTCTGTGTCACGGCACACTTGCAGTTAATCACAAAGCTCTTGTGTGGTGACTATCAACTGACTCACTGTCGCAGGGATCACCCCGTCCTCCCTGGCTTGCTGGCACCCTGCTCCCTAAGCTCTCTCAGGGACCGGCTCCTTCTTTTCAGTCAGGTTTCCATTCAGATCTCTAAGAAACTGTCCCTGGGCAGCTAAGTCACCACCTGCACTCCGGTCGTTCTAGCTCATGGCCCTGTTTCACTGTAAAGAGATCTGCATTTAGTTACATCACCAGGTCTCTTTCCCTTGTCAGAATATAAACACTTCCAGAGCGAGAGCTATCTTTTCTGTTGCTTTTCCATATTTGGAATAGTGTCTGACACGTACTATGGTCACAAAAAATGCTTCTTGAATAAATCAATAGGATAAGTGGCTCAACAAGCATATTGTTAAGCATAAAAAGGGTACAAAATGGTATGAAAATATACTATTATTAACCCATAGTTGTGTGTGTGTGTGTGTGTGTGTGTGTGTGGTGTGCTGAACATGGCAAGATGCACACACAGGAAGACAAACAGAAAGACAGTTAGCCATCTATCTGTATAGTCATTTTGCTCTGTAGCTTGGATAAAAATATATCTAATATTATTAGGATTGTCTTTAATTTGCAGGATTTCACAGGGTATCCTTTGAATGTATTTTCTAGTTTACCTCAACATATTTCAAAAGGGCAGGCAAACGTTGTGGTACAAATGAGATGTATACATTTTTATCTATTTATTGGAGGAGGAAGGTGGGAGGATTATTTGCCTATGGGATCAGAACTGGATGATCATATATGCTGCAAGCACGACCATCTTCAGGAGGCCCTGTCTAAGCTCAGTGTGTTAAGCACCACTGTACTAATGAGGCTTCTGTCAGAGTCAGTCATTCTGTGGCACGGTTCATTCTAATCCACATGGACAAGCAGAGCTCTTTCTTTCTTAAGAACCACTAAATGCCTAGTATTTTAATATATCCGAGGAGACCATAGAAAACTCAAGCTGTGTGGTCAATGGCCTCATTTGTGAAGGTGTGAGATGGGTGGGAAATAAGGAGGCAGGAACTTTAGGCGCCTCAGAAAGTAGCATTGGAGTGGAGAGATGGCAGAAGTTCAGGTAGAGGAAATAATTTCTGAAGAACGGAGAGCAGAAAGACAATTGGGTGAGGCAGCACCTTGGGGAGTGATGCAAAGGTTCGCAAAGGGTGAGGTGGAAGACGGGTTCCAGCTGTCCTAACGCTGCAGGAAAGATCGCATCTTCTTTCAGGCAGCGGGAAGTTCATGCTTGTCATAAAGGGACTGGAACAGGACACTAAGAAGCACAGAGGGAAGTCTTGACTCCTTATGAGTGGAGATAGTAACTTTCGGGGTAACATGACACACGATTATTACTGAATGGATTTCTGCACAGAGATACGGCTTCCAGGGACCGAATGTCCCACAGGGTAAATAGTTTACCTGTAATTGTAGAAGGGCAGGTTGTATCTTTTTGCTTCTCAATAGCTTACCTGGAGGTTGATTTTTCTCCTTCAAAAAGATGCCACTTGTGAGTTTGTACATTAATCGGAGTTTCTTCCTTAGTTGGTATGGAGAGATACTCTAAATTCAATTCCTTCTACTAGCATTTACTTATCATAGTTATGATATGATACATACTTTTAGTATCAGATTGAAGCAGAGAAAAGTAAGTATCAACATAGTCTCACCTCTGATAGTATAATCTATTGGACAATGTATGTCCCTCAATTGCCATTTTTTCCTGTAATTATTAGATCATGCTTGTGATATAACTGCCACTTTAAAACCTGATTTTCTCACTTTGCAACATAATCAACATATACTGTATACGGTCCATCTTGCATTCATCTTGAAGTGAGTTTCAGCACTTGATTGAGTCAGTTACACAAGTGCAGCATATGTACACACATATGCACAAGCACATGACTTCAAATGTATTAAATACTAATACTGATCTTTACTGAAGATTCTCTGGGATACATTTATTAAAATATTAATATAATATTAAATTATTATTATAATATTAAAATATTATATTATTGCATTTATTAAAATGTTTCATGTTAAACATTTTAAACTTTTTAAAATTCATCTTAAAATGAAAAAAATTGCACAGTCATGTAATTCCACTACTCTGGGAGTCTGAGATAGAAATTACAAATTTGAGCCTAAAAACAGCCAAAAAAAAAAAACAACAAAATAATCTGAGCAACTTAGTGAGCACTTGTCACTTATTATTATTATTATTATTATTATTATTATTGAGTATTATTTCATTATTTTTTAATATTTTTTTAAACGGTACTGGGGATTGAACTCACAACTGCGCGCTTGTAAGGCAGGCACTTACGCAGCTGAGCTAAATCCTGAGCCCTTACTTTTTAATATTACTAAAGGCTTGGAGAGATACTTCAGAACTTGGGTTAAATACCCAGTACTGTGATAATAAAAAACATAATCCCTGGAAATTTCCTGATTTTTGTTTCCTTTTCTCCTTTAACCCTGTTGTTTGCCCTTTGCTTCTTATGTTTTCATTTAGCTTTTTTTCTCCCTATGAGTGTATAACAGAGTCTACAAACTTCCTCAGGTTTGCCAAATCTTCACAATTTTGAACAAATATCATGAAAATATAGATTTTCAATTTTATAGTTTTCTTCTAAAACTTCAGTTATTACTTTACTTCTGTGTTCCATTCTTCCATCTTAAATTCATATTCTGTATATCTTGGAATTCTTTCATGCAATCAATTTCCTCTTAAATCTCTTTTTTCTCCTCTGCATTATGAGATATCTTTACTCTGCTAGGTGATTTAATTTTTTGACATTTCATCATCTGTTACTGGATTCATTTAACATTTTAAAAATAAACTTCTTTATGTTTGAGTAGATTTAGATTTGCAGAAAAATTTTGAGGATGGTATAGTGAGTTGCTATATACTACATGTGCAGGTTCTCCTACTATGAAGAAATTAGTAGGGTCCATTTTTCATCAGAGATGTATCCATACTAACATATTATTGTTAAGTGAACTCCATAGTTGATCAGAATCCTTAGTGGTCTCCTAACCCCCTATTTGAAGATCTCATCAAAAGTGTTACCACATTCCAACACATGGGTCATTTTGTCTTCTTAAGCTTCTCTTGGCTGTGAGAGTTTTTTAGCCTTTTCTTGTTCTTCACGACTTTGATAGTTTTTAAATGTACTAGGTTGCTATCTGTTAGAGTGTCATTTAACTAGGATTTTTTTAAAAACTAGCCTGGAATTGTGGGGTTGGGGAGGAGCTCACAGAGCATCACAGTGTATCAGGACTGATGCTGTCACCTTGATGCAGTACTGTAGGTGTTAAACACGAAGGTCTGGCTGAAGGAGTGGTTATCAGTTTTTTTTTTATTGCAGTCATTTTTTCTCTTCCTTTGTTCCTATTTTACTCCTTGGAAGAAACTCACTATGCACACCCCACACTTAAAGAGCGGAGAATTATACTGCCCCATTTCTAGTGAAGTTTGTAAATCATGCCTAATTGTTCTGCATAAGAGTTTATCTATTTTGACCCACTATATTTGTTTTATTCTCCATTCATATAATAAACCAATCATTTATACCAGTATGGACTCATGCATTTTATTTTTTGCTTTGAATTATAATTCATTAGCATCATATTTTGTTACTTAAAGGTTTCTAGCTTGACCCATTGGTAGATCTTTTAGATGGTTTCTGTTCCTTTGGCAGATTCCCTTGAAAATGTTTTTTTTTCCCCCTTCGGGCTACATTTCCTTTTTGCCCCTATAAGATGCTCCAAGCTCGTCTTGTACATTTTTTGTCCCAGTCCTAGAATCATCTTGAACATGCCTGGTGACTTCCCTATGCACTGTTGTAACGTGTAACCTTCTCCCTTCTACGTTTAAGGGGTGACGTGATGTGGTCTTTCTCTGTCTCCGCAGCCTTATCCTCTAATCTCTTTTGCTTCCTTTGCTTAGGCAAGAGTGACTTGTTTGCTAACCAGGTTCCTTGAAGGCTTTTGTACTCTGCAGGTGCTCTCAACCTTAAACACTCTTTTCTCAGTGGTCTCAGTGGCCTGTGTCAGTTTTCCTGCTGCTAGACAAAATGCCTGGCACAGCAACTTAAAGGAGGTAATGGCTTATTCAGACCTTGGTTTCAGAAGTTTCTGTCCGTGGTCAGCTGCTCCAAAGCACAGCGCTGCAGCAGAAGAGCATGATGGAGCCAAGCTGGTTAGCTACAGCAACCAGAAAGCAGAGCAGATAAACAGCACTAGAGCGGAAAGGGCTATGAACCAGTTATGGTGCCCAAACTCAAGCCTCCATGACTCACCCTAGCATACCCGGAAGTGTGTGGCCCTAGTACCCTGAACGTTTCTTAGACCAGTCAAGGAGACATATTGAAATTAGCAGTCACAGGCTACTCTTTCCAATGAAAACTTCTCAACCCAGATATCCTTCTCTAACCTCCTCTCAAGGTCAGTTCCATGCTATAATTTCTCTGTGGCACTTATCAGAATCAGTCATCACTTACTTATCCATCTGCTCCTTTTCTGTCATTTTGTAGATTGCAATCTCTGTTAAAGGTGCTACCTCATTGGTCTGATTTCTGATTACATTCATGGTGCCTAGAACTGTGTCTGACATTCAATAAATATTTGGTGATTAAACAGCTATTTACCTTGTGCTAGTAACCTCAAGGCATGCAGTCACAGTTGAATTGCTGCTTCTAATTGGATTTTCTCCCTCAATACACACTGAGCACAAGTAATGTCTGTCATAAGCTTTCTACTGAATTTAGCTGACTTCCCCTTATTTAGCTTAAAGCTCCTGAGATGTGAAGCTGACCATGATACTTGACTCCTATCCTCTCAGGGTTTTGAATTAGGGAACCATAATAGAATCATCATTCTCACAATAATTTGCTTTCTGGATTATATTAGGTAATTTCTTAATCCAGGCATGGCTGCACACTGGTGGATAAAGTATTGTTATTTGTGAATCAAGCCATCAGTGGTATCCATTGACAATGCACATGTTTCCCTGCTTGTGCTATTCTTTATAGTGGACATCTGTAATCATCAAATCATATGAAGATAAACATGTATGTTCACATTTGCTGCATACTTGATTAGATAGAATTTTTAATAGCCCCAAGGACATTGAATCCTTGATGTTACATCCCATAATTATCTATGTCACATAATGAAATAAATTTTGCAAGTGTAATTGATCAACTGAATTTAAAATGAGAAGGTTATCAATGTAGGATCGATTGTGTAAACTCTATAAATGGCACCTCCAGCAGGCAGCAGACAGGAAGAGCAGACATTTACATCATCAGAGGGGTTTGCTCTGAAGAGGATTTTTCATTGCTGGGGTGGAGGATGCCAGGGTGGAAGGCTTGGACAGAAGTGTCTAAAGGACAAAAATGGGCTCCTGACCAATAACCAGTAGGAAAATGAGGGCCATAGTCCTGCAACTAGGAGGCACTGAGTTGTACCAGAAATCTCGATGAGTTTGGAACTGATTCTTTCCCAGAGCCCAAGGAAAAGCACTCAACTCTGCCGTCACCTTAATACCAACCTTGTGCCACTCGAGACAGACAGCCTATCAATGCCATCTGGACTTCTAACAGACAGAAATGGGAGATGATAAGTGGGCAGTGTTTTAACCCATGAAATTTGTTGTAAGTTTTTACACAGCAGTAGGAAGCTAGTTCACACAGCTTTTTAAACTTATCATCTTACCTAGATCAGAGTTCATCATATTCAGTCATGTTTATGCATCACGGTGGAATTGGTGCTTTGTGCTTCAAAGAGTTTTGAAGATAGATATTTCCCATTTCCCACACTCATGATTAGGTGTAGCTGCTCAGTTTAATTTTTTGACAACTACCCTCTTTTCAAACTATTTTTGCAGTGGTGCCAATTATCCAAAGGCTGAGGGCTACTATTAAATGTCACTGGAGTGATTTGTGGTAATAAGAACTGATAGAGACAGGTTGCTTGTTTTTGAAATTCCCATGTCTCAAAGATTCAGTCACATATTCTACTCATGACATAGCAGATGCTTTTGCATTTGTCCTTCAGTAATTGTAATTTTGTTGTTCATTTCCACTATGAGTTGCTTATTTATGACATGCATGTCCATGGGCTCTGCCTCTGGTCATGTCATTACTATATTACAGGTACCATATAAACGTTTCAGAAATGCTTGCCCCTCAGTCTAACACTGGCTTGGTTTTATTGAACCAAAGTTTGCTTAAGTAGTTTTATAGAAGGAAGAAAGTTTAAAACCCAGCTTGTTATCACAAAGAAAAGATAAAATTGTGATCTATAATTCTGTCTAGTCTCAGTTTGGTTTTCTGAGAATGTTTAAAGCAAGGTAATGTCCATAGGATCCAAATAATTACTTGAAATCATTGACTAACTGTGAACTGTAGCTGAATTATTTATCCTCCTCTTGATTTAGTTTGTACATCTATCAGTGCTGTGGCCATGAGTTAGTTACCTAGAAATCTAGTGCTTCTTTAAGTCTTCATTAGAGTCGTGGTTCTCAAGTTCTCCGAGTGAACCCTGCACCAGCAGCAGCACTAGCTGAAACTTAGAAGGGAAAACTTGGTGCTGATACAGGCTTAATGCACGAGGAAGTGCAGGAGCTGCCAGGAACAGCAGTCTGTGCCTCACCAAGACTCCAGCAATTCCATGAGAAAGCCTGAGAGCAGCTGCTACTGTGGTGTTCAGTGTGTACCTACCGTTGGGCCCCGCGCACACTGAAGACATTTTTGCTGACTTACTGATGTGTATATGAGCAAAAGAAACATTACATGAGTGGCAGAAAGTAATGAGGGTGTCAGAACATAACACAAAGGCATTCTTTATGCACTACCCAGTTAAAAATGGGCAACTGAAATGAATAGTTATTTCTCAGAAAAAGAAGCCTAAGTGGCCAATAAATACATGAGAAAATGTTCAACATCACTCACTGGCCATTAGAAAAATGCAAACCAATTGAAACAACACTGAGATGCCATTTTACATTGGAAAGAACGACTAAGAAAACAAATAATAACAATGTTGGAGAGGATGCCGAGGAAAACAAACCTTCTGCATTGTTGGTGAGAATGTACAAGTATAAACACATGAAAATTAGTATTGAGATTTCTCAAAAACCTAAACATAAAATGCTATTGGACCCAGGTGTTTCTCCTCTAAGTATCTCACCAAGGTTAAAGATGTCATATTACAGAGATATGTGCATGAGCATGTTTATATTAGCATAATTCATAACAATGAAATCTTGGAAATTGCCTATATGACCATTAATGGATGCCTGGGTAAAGAAAATACGGTATTCGTATATAGTACAGTAGCACTCTGCTATAAAGAGGGAGAAACGTGAGTGATTTATAAGAAAGTCGAGGTACCGTGAGACCAAATGTTAACTGGGATAAATCACATACATGAGCTTCAATATTGCAAAATTTCTCATATATGAGGCACTTACAGTATAAATAAAGAGCTAAATGCAAAGGAAATATATTAGGAAGCAAGGTAAATCTTTTGCAAACTGGAAAAGAATCAAAAGATGGAGAGGGGAGAGGGGAGAGGAAGGAGAAATTGAAAGAATATGTCCTCCACCTGTACCAACTTCCCACAAAGAATGTAATCATTTCATGTCACAAAAGTATATTAACAAAATTTAATAAAAAAGATGACTGGGGATGTAGCTCAGCAATGGAGGATCCCTGGGCTCAGTCCCCCAATAATATAAAAAAGTAAACAAATAAATGACTCCTATTCATGTTTGAAACCTAGAGATTTTAGCTTAGACTTTCTGGCAAGATAAATTGCTTCCTCTCTGGGTTCTTATATCAGCGTGGGCATGCTCACACTAAAGCGTTTATATTTTTATATGTCATTTCCTCTACATTCACCCCATTCTAAATATCTTGCTTATTATGCAGTACACAGTAGATAAATAACAATTGTTTACAACTAGCCCACATAGCAATGGATCTAGCAGACAAAGGTGGTAACTAAGTAGACAAGGGCAGAGGTAAGCTGGGGTCCTGATCCCTCACCCAAGAGCAGACAGGAAAGGCAGCTGCAGCTGTGGAGGGCAACCAGGGTGGCCCTGGGGGTACAGGCAGGCAGGGCTGGCTGCGTGGCAGCCAGGAGAGCCACAGAGTAGGCTGGTCACTGAGGTCCGGGCAGATCGAGGAAGCCAGGCTTACTCAGTGAATGGGTGATTGCTAAAACGAAACAATAAATAAAAATGGAAATGAGGAAGTATTTTGCGCCTTTGCTTGTTTTAATTAAGAATACTTCCAAAATTCCTTGTAAAATGAAAAGAATATGGATTCTATTTCAAGTCATTGATTAAAATCAAATGGACCGGAAATTCTAGGAGGAAATGTCGTGGTACTCCTATGGCTCAGTTGGCCTCTAGTTCGCTTCTGGTTACTCCGAACATGAGTTTCAGCAGCAGGACTGTGAGGCTTGTGCCTTGTGGTGTCTCTTCTGGGTGTACTACTGCTTGTTTGCCATAACTCTAACAGGTCGGTACTTTTTCAAAGCCTTCACTGGTCATCAGAGATAGGCTTGCTAATCTCTCTGTAGACTTTTAGGAATGGGCATGCGTTGCTGCCACTCTCCTTGTCCGTTGGTGTCTGCAGTCTCACCCTGCAGGCAGTGTTCTGTACACCTCCCAGTGCATTTTCTCTGTTGTCTCTGTTTAGTTGAGGGACAAGGAAGATACTCTGTGGGAAAGAGCCTCTTTCTGAGCCACGTTAAAAATAAATAGCTCTTATTTTTTGTTTCCTGTATAATATAAACCCATATAGTAATACACTATAAATGCATATATACATTATTTTGTGACTGAGACACAATACTCAATACCCACAACTTAAAGGAGGAGTTATTTGGTTCACTTTAGTTCGTGTTTGGCTGGTTCCAAAGCTAAGACATCACAGCAGAGGGGCATAGTGGAGCAAATCTGTGGTAGGCAGAAAGCAAAAAAGAAGGGAGGAATTAGGGACAAGAATACAACCTTCCAAGGCACACCTCCTGTGACCCATTTGCAGTCAGGCTTCACTGTCTAACAGTACGCTCTGCTCTGAACTCGGCAGTGGGTGAATCCATTAATGAGTAGAACACCCAATGATCCAATCACCCTCTAAATACATGAGACTCTGGGAAGACATTTAGATACACTTACAGGCATATATATGCATACACCTTTATTCATGCACACATATAGTCCTGTACAGGTATTAACTAGAGAATGCGGATTCCTAGACATTGTGCAGTCACACTGACTAATGGTTAGGGTCTATGGACCAACCAGGGTCTGATCAAAGAAGTTGGATTAAGTTAACTTTTGAAGAAAGACCACATTCTCTTTACTTTCAACCAGATTACCAGAGTAGAAAAGGTTTAGTAGGCAATTCAAGGTAGGATTTCCAGATCTTGATAGTCCATAGTTCCTTATATTAAGCACTTTCCCCTTCTGCATCATAGACTTAGATATCAAAAACCATAGATTTGAGCCCTAGCTTGACCATTTATTTGCTATTTAGTCTGGGTCAAAGTATGAGAATTCTTTGAGCTTTAGTTTTCCCATCTGTAATATGCACATAAGGATTTCTGGTCTAAGAGAAGTATGCACTGAATTCTCACATTTTAGCTAAGTGACTAAACCAAACAAACAACAAAAAAAGAGAACTTTTGTTTTTAATCCTTCCTACTTATGCTCATCCTGCTCACCACTGTCTAGTCACGTGATTCTTCGTGTTGTTTATCAAGCACCTCAAAATCCTTCCCACAATTGAATCGCTGTATTTTGTTTCTGCCTACTGATTTCTCCCTAAGTTCTGGATTATTTAGGTCCTTCATTGAGGATTCACTAGAAGGCCCTTCTCAAACCAAATCTATCTAGTAGCCTTCTTATCTATTCTTTCTTTATTACTTACTTTGGTTTAATTTTCCATATATCAATTACCCACTTCCAAATTTACATATTGATTTATTTACTCATCTGTGCTTTTACTTCTTATTTTTATTTCTCCTCAGAAAAATATAATGTGTTCCATGAAGACAAAGCCTTGTTTATCTTTGTAATTTGTTATTTACACTCAGTCAAAGCAAAGCCAGGCAAAAATCAGAAATCTAATTAAATTTGATAAGTAAATAAAGTATTTGATGAATGAATGAAACTACTTTTACCCTCAATTCCTGAGGGTTCTCTGAGCCTTTTAAAATGTCCCAACCTACCTTTGCTCAGGCATGGAATATGGAATTTCCTGCATTGTAGTATCCAAGTGTTAATATTATATATATATATAAATTATATATATATATAATTTTTTCCTCTATTAAATTGTATATTTAATAATCAGAAGTAGAACATATTAAAACACTCATATGTAATATTTTACAAAATAGTAAAATATAAAAAATTATATTTTTTACCTTACAAGGAAAAAAAGAAACTTTCATGAAAACTACTGACAATAATATTAGAAGCTTGAAGATGAAGTTCTCTGTACATCTGCAGATGGTTTGTCACTGTTGGCTTCTAGCTTCTCAGGCCAGTGACTTTGCTTCTTGTTTATGTGAAATTGAATCTTTAGTGCACATGACCTTGTGTCAAGTTTGATAATGGCCTCTTAATGACTCTTTAGGTCTTTCTCAAAATTCCCAGAGCTTTAGGGTCATTATACCAGGTGATTTCATTAATTGGGAGTCATCTGGGAGACTCGTTAATCATGCAGGTCATTACCAATTCACTCGGGTGACAGGAGGTATCTATCTATCATCTATCTATCTATCTATCTATCTATCTATCATGTGTGACTGTGATCTTATCTGGAGATTGATCTGTTAATATCACTAAATTTAATTTCAAGGGCAATTGTTAATTGGTAGAGATGATAGGGTGGTGCATTGTGGTACATACAAACCCTCCATTCATTATCAAAGTCATATTATCACCATGACCTGGAGTGGGGTGGAAATTGTCAGCTGATCACTGGTATTAGGTTATCTGTACCCCTTCCTATCTGATGAGGACATTAGAAATTTAAGGTTTTTTTCTAAACAGTGAGAATGTGAACATAATGGCAATCCCTTGACTGAAGACAGGTCAATCATATTTATAAAGGTTGCAGTTTGAATCAGAAATATGAGAGAGAATTATATTTCATAAATCTTTGGTGTAATTCTGGTTTCAGATCCTAGCTCTAATACTTAATATATTTGTGACATTGGGGAAAATCACTGATACTCTTTCAATGTGTGTGTTTCTTTATCTGTAAGATGGGACTACTACTAGTAAGTACTTTGACAAATCATTGTCAAAATTAGGCAGTGATGCTATGCAGAGTATTTAGAACAATGCATTACATACAAGTGTTATACAGTTAAAATTAGTTATCTCTGAATGTATAACAGGTCACCTCAGTAATCGGTGATTTGAAGCAAGTTTTCTGCATGAATGTATGGAGCTTCAGGGTTCAAAAAGGTCTCAGGTAGACGGTTTTGGTTTAGGGTTCTTCCAGAGGTCGAAGGCAAGGTGCCAGCTGGAGCTGCAGCCCTCTGAGTAACTGGCTAGGTCTGCAGCATCCTCTTGCAACACTGCACACAAACGTGGATGGCAGATTTGTTCTGGTTGTTGGCAGGAGGCTTTACATACTTAAGTGTCCTAAAAATTTTTTTAAATTTTAAAAACTTTTAGAAGTGTTCTCTTGATGTTGTGACTTGAGTTTCCCCTGAAACATACGGGAAAAATAGCAAGGTTATTAAGGGCTTGCTATCAAAATTACACCACTTCTTCCATCATCCTCTAAGTCAGTTAGACCAAACCTAAGAGAATGTGGTAGGTGATTGAATAAGTACACGGGCACCAGTGAAGATGTATTTTTGGAGTCCATTTCAGAGATGACTATGATATAAAGTGTTGGCTGTTATAATGATACTTTTCCCAAGAACTAATAATAATCAATGTAGTTCAGCAGAAAACTGCAATGGGAGTGGAGAACTAGAAATGGGTCTAATCCTTAGGAATTTAAGATCTGCTTTACGGAGTTCAGTCTTCTCCCAAGGGCAATGCAGTACCTTTGGGGAGATTTAGTTGGAGGTTGAAGGCTGAATTTGCTTTTGGTAAAAGTGTTTCTTACTGCTATTCAAATAGAGAGCATCATAGGAATGACTGATACTTTGAAATAGAAACATAAGTGATGTAGAAACTTCGGTTTCTGTTTGAATTAGGGGCATAAATGGAGGAACAATTATGATGCCTAGAATTCTGGCTTGGCAGTTGGGGGCACAGAGGATCATGACTGAAGAATAAAAACATATTTAAGACTCAATGGGAAATATTTTTGTATTTGGATCCCATTTACTTTTAGGAGAAATGGAAAGAGGTCTAAATGGAAGGGAATCTGTTGCATAATTAAATTTACAAATCTGACCCTTTTAAAGTTTCCACCAGTTTTAATACATTTGGATTTGCCCATGACACTAAAGTCTTTGTAAAACTGAAATGTGAATATTTCCCTCACTGGCTTTGGAATCTTTCTGGGTGTGTGTTGTTTTTATAGCTTGTAAGGTGGATCATCCATCTGGTCATTGCGTCTAGAGGTGACTCCTGGCAGGAGCTATCTGTTAAATGAAGCATGCCTTGTCTTGAACCTCAAGACTATGAAAATAAGGTCAGGACCCCCACCATGAGGAATCAAGAAGGACAAGATACGCACGGTGACTTCTTTTGCGTCGAGGAGGTCAGAGAGGTGTGGTGAGTTGCTCCTACCATCTGGCTGTGACCTCTGGAAGGAGGGAAGGAGGAAATGAGGATCTCTCACAGATGGGGCAATCCAACAGCAAAGCAAATGATCTTGCTGTGTGGACAAAATAGGTGAAGGATTTTGCTGGTGCATCTTTCTGACAGTTTCTGGCATTGAGAGAGAGTTTTCTATGCTCAGCTGTTTTTTTTTTCCAGTTATTAGCATTCTTATTTTTCTCCAACAGGGCACCATTCCTCTGCTGTAGAGGTGATGAGAAACTTCATCCTTCCCTTCTTGAGAGAACTGCTGCTTCTAGGTGAAGATTTTGGTAGTGTAGCTGCATAGCTGATCAGAGGGCCTATAAAAAGGGCTAGACACCATAAATCCTTCTTGGATATAAATAGAATAGAGTAGAACTAGGATTGTAATGGGTTTCTAGGGATAAATATCCAATTGAGCAAGTATTTATTGATATGCTATGTGTCCAGTCATGCCATATGGACTCTTGATGGTGGTAAGAGAAATACATGAAAAACATAAATGGCAAAGCATCTTCTTTTAAAATACCAATACTGCTCCCAATATCATTACATATGTTTCTGTTTATCTCTTTTTATTGCTACTGCTAATATTACTATATCACCTGCTGCTTTTTCAATTATTTTTACTATTATTACAGCAATTGCTGCAGTTTTTGCAGAGTTTTTGTATGGAACAGTTAGTATTCAGCAAATAGTAGCTATTATTTTTTTCTACTACAATCATGCCAAATACTACCGCAATCATTTTATGTTTTATTTGCTGCTATGTATTTGCCATTTTTTAGATGCCAGCACTCATACTTAGTGTTCACATATATTTCTTTATTTAAACCTTGCCTTTATTCTGAGACTTTGGTTAGTTATAAAGATGGCTTTACTTTTTCGATGAGAACATATAAGCAGAAAAAAATAAATATTTGCCCAAGTGGTTAAGGTAACAAGTCCAGTTTCTGGAATATTGGAGACACTCAAAATATTTGTCAATGAACCCTGAAGGTTATACTTCCCCAGGTGGTCTTTTAGCCAATAAGGTCAACCTTCAGTCAAAATTGCTCTGCCAATGCCTTGTTTAGCCAAAACAAGGTTGTTACCTGATGTAAATTAAAGAATATTACTTTAAATCTGTAATATTTGGAAGTCACAGACACGCAGCCTAGATTCATTATTTCTTTTCAAACTAATGTAAGAATTATCCAGCTTTGTTCTATATTTAGACCTGGAAATGATTTTCTGTTGCTAAAGAAAGGCCACTTCCAGGTGCCCCTAGCATTTCCTTGACGTGAGACTCCTGAAGAAATGCACTGAGGCGATGGACCCCAAAGCCTTACAAAAGTGATTCATAAAATGCGATACCCAGCAGCAAAACCACCAGGGAAAGCAGATCAGCACAGGATGCAGCTGTGTCACACTGTGACGCAGGAGTGTGTGAACAAAAATTTGAAAATTCAGGTAGGCATATGCTAGAGTAAGTGGGATGATTTCATGAAAATAATTGAACTTAGGATCTGACTGAAGACTGTGCAGTCTTTGTAAATGCCTCGAAGAGGAAAAACTGTTTAGTACAATAAAATACATAGCATATCTGTTTTTCCTTAGCTTAGAGCCATAGTGGCTTTTAACGAAGGCACTGAATTGGGGATTAGTATTCACCAAAATCATATTGATTTTTGAAACCTGAAATGGCCTGAGAGTAGAGAGGTGAAGCTCGGTGGCTCTAAGCCACTGGAAATACCCTGGGAGCTAATTACCACCTTGGAGATTCATCAGAGAATCCTGGGAGGCCACTTTCTGCCTCACTGAACTTATTCCACTTGCGAGGCCACAACCCCTCTCTCTCCTTCTCTCTCCTCGTCTCTGGTGCTCCCAGAGGGAGAAGCAGGCAGTACTACAAACTTCAGGAGGCCCAAGGACAGCACCAATTATAATTAGCTCCATAAGTGGCATAAGGCAGACAGGAAACTTCTCAGGTCTCCCAGACAGCACCCTCTCTGTGCTCCTGGAGTCACGGACAGGCCAGTTTTCCAGGCTCCCGTCTGTCTCCAAGATCACACAGACCCTACATTTCCATTCTCATGCAGAGCTGAAAGCTACTAACACCAAGTCTACTGTCTTATGCTTGCTTTTACCAGCTAGAGCATTTTTCTCCCTTCTACTATATCAATTCACTATGAGCAATTACTATGTACTGAGTGAAATACTTTCTTGTCAAAGATTTTACTTGGGTCCTTTGTGCAATCTTGGACTTGATTTCTAAATGTCTTGTTCTTGGTTTTCTTGTCTGTGATGTATAGAAAATGGTTGTTATGAGAATTAAATTAGACCAGGCATGGAAAACACTTGAAGCTATGCCTAACACAAAATTCACTACTTCACAATTCCTGTGGCTGTTTACGTTGCCATCCTTGCCACGAGCAGATAAGCAGAAGGCAAGTGAAAACTAAGAAGTTGCATGAAAGTCTCAAAAGAACCAGGCAAAGGGGTGTACTTTTTTAGTGGATAATTACAATGCAAAAGGATAGGTGAGAAGTCCAAGGAGACTCCAATGTCCGAGGCGAAGGAAGATACTGTATGCATTCCTCTGTCGAAATGTACCAGCAAGCGTTCCATTCCATGCTTCAGCAAGTCACTGGTACAAATGCTAGTGACAAGTGCAAATGGTTTGCTCAGCACCTGGGAAGCTTAGAGTGTGAACTTGTTCCGAAGCACAGCCACAGAGAGGTGCAGGTTCCTAGGGGTGAGCCTAGGTGTGAATGAAACAAAAGACCGATTAACGCGGGGGCAGGGGAGCAATGGAAGGCTAATTGCCTTTTGCTACGAGTTGCAGAGTTGCAATCGGACCACTTTCTTTCTGCTTGTCCGTATTTATAGCATCAAGCTCCTCTAGGGGAACCCCAAAGGCTTCTTGTGAAAGGCAGCACTCTGAGTCCCCCAGCATCACGTGACACTTCTATCAACCTGGTAATCATTCCCAACACAGAACTTCATTAAATCAGCCAGCAGCGCTGGGATGCCATGAATCATGGCAGATTTACTGAGATGCTGAAGTGCTTGGGGTCGTCCATAAAGACAGGCTTTGTTAGGGAACACCAAAAACAAGAGAATCTTTTCTGAGCCGTGCTCCTCAACAATCAGCTGACTGCAGTGACCACAGACCCTTGACCAATTTACATGATTTACAGGCCTGGCAAGTGGCTTATTTTGCAGGATTGTTGGAGAGGCAAGAGGGAGAGAGCAGAGAAGAGCTTTGGAGTTTTCTTGTCTTTACTTTATGGATTCAAGCTCTTGCTCCTTTTTCCTGCCAGTCTGCAGTGGAAGAAATCATCACAATGGTGGTATCAGAAGTAAGAGATTTTCCTTGTGCTATCATGATAGCAGGTTTAAACCGGGGATTTAGCTCAGTGGCTCAAGTGCTTGCCTGGTAAGCGCAATGTCATGAGTTTGATCCTCGGTACCAAAGCAAAATAAAACAAGCAAACATAAAATGATAGGTTTAGGCTCCATTATTGTAAAGTTTAAGAATGAAAAGGTTCAAATAAAATAGATAGGCTTTTATCAACTGCATAGTTTATTATCTCATATTCCTGATATAAAATAAAAGTAAGGCCCAGGATGTCAGGATATATGAAGCTGTGGAATTGGTATGTTCTGTTTTTGCCTTTTCCCTAATATGATAATTGTACCTCACCTCAACTTTTAGGGAATAGTCTTCCCAATGTTCAGTACATATGGTTCAGCAGGGACGACCAGAGCATCCATGGGCTCTGGCCACAAACTCCAAGGTCCAGTGTTAGACTAGAACCCAGTGAGCCAACCCAGCAATCAACAGAGAGGAAAAATAAAGAGATACTAATTTCTGATGCTACTTTGCAGCCCTGGATCAAACCTGTGGAATTTTCCAGAATCTGAGACAGTGGTAGTTGACTTACTTACTTATTCTGAATTTATCTTAATTGAGGCTTCTTCATGTGTAAACCAAAACCATTCCTAACTACAGTAGGCCTAACTCTTGCCTTTTCTCATCAAGAATAAAAGGAAAAGAATAAACAAAGAGAGTTACTAAAGAACATTAATGAATTTGGCTGTTTTAATTACGACCAAGGGTTTGACCTGATAGAATCTTAAGCAGAGATGACTAACAGGGTTAGAGGGGTTGGAGAAGGCCAGTTAGCAGCAGTGTTACACAGCCCTTAATTGTAATGTCTGTCCAGAAAGGTCAGGTGCATAATACACCCCTCCTTTTCAACTTGGCCCCTGCTGCATTAATGTGACTTTCAATTTTTAGTCTTATTTTGTGTTCAGGGTATCTACTTCTGCATAATGAAGTACCATCAAACTCTAGTTTAAATAACAACAACAACAACAACAATAATAATGATTTACTTACAATTTTGAGGCGTGACTGAGCTCAAGCCTCATGTGCTTGTCACCCAGTGTTGATTAAATCTGCAGTCATCTAACAGACTTTTTCCCAAGGAATTTGGTACCAGGCCTAGAAAGAGTCCAGGGACTGAGCTGGAACAGCTGCGGCTCCCTTGGCTTCTGCTTTCTGTGTGATCTCTGCAGGCAAGCTCCAGGTATGTCAGCCCCAGGATTGCTGGACTCCTTACCCGGAGGCAGAGAGCCTCCCATCAGGTGTTCTGAGAGGACGAGACAGAAGCCATCTGTCCATTTCTAATTTTCCTCGGGGTCATGCTTCATTGCTTCCGCCATTTTGTATTCCTCCAGGCAGCAGAAGGGCTCATTAGGTGTAAGGTAGGGACAATGGCAACTGTGCTATTGGGACAAGTATGAAAAGAGTTTCAAAAGTAGTATAAACTCAGCCAGTAGCAAGAAATGTACATGGTCCCATGTACCCTTTACCCTGTCATCTCCATTGTAGCATCTTACACAACTGGAGTGCAATGTTAAAACCAAGCAAGTGCTATCTGTATATTATTGTTAACTAGACTATTGACCTTTCCTGTTTCACTTTTTTCTGCAAGCCTGCACTCAATTGGTAGGTGTGTGGGTGCTTCTATGAAATTTTATTGCATATGTGAGTTGGTGTAAACACCACTTCAATAAACACAGAGAAACGAAAGAATTCTTTCATGCTACATCTTTGCCTTTGCTTCAACCCTCATCTTACTTTCTGCATCTCCATCTTCCAGTTGTTATTCATCTGTTACTCATCTCCATGCTTTTACCATTTTTGAGCATATTATGTACTTGGTATCTTAGAGAATACAAACTCTGGGTTAACTTCTTTCAGTATCGTGGCTCTGAGCTCTATCAAGTTTGCTATTACTTTTGGTTATAGAGTTTTATACTATTATAGGGATGGGTCTGCTAAAAATTGTATCATTGTGTCTGAGGTGACCTTCTTGTAGACAGCATGTAACTGGGTCAGATTTTTCTTTTCTTTTCCTTTTCTTGGTGGGAGCAGAGACCAGGATTGAACTAGCAGTTTTGCACTGGGCTACATTCGTAGCTTGATTTTCACTTTATACTTTGAGATGGAGTCTAACTAAGGTACTAACTTGCTCAGACTTGGCTCAAACTTCTGCTCTTCCTGCCTCAGCCTCCCAGAGAACTGAGAGTATGGGTTTGTGCCACCAGGCATGGCAGTTTTAAATCTTTAATTCACTCTGACAGCCTCTGTATGTTAACTGGTGAATTTAACCATTTACATTTGAAATAATAATTCATATTATAGGACTTAAGTCTACCATGTTATTTGTTCTCTTTTGTTCTTTCTTCTTCCTCTGATATTATTTTTTGTTATCTTACATGTTACTTGAATATGCCTTAGAACTTCATTTTTATTAAACGCTTGAATTTTTGGATATATCTCCTAGAATAGTTGTCATAGTGGTTGCTTCATTTTGTTTTAAGCTCTATTGGATTTTTTATAAACTTTGGCTGTGTTCTTCAATTTCAATGGCTCTGTGATAAAGACTAGACTCCAAAACTTACTCTAATTTAATTTTGCAAAGCTGTGTGCTAACCTAAAACATGGTTCACATCACAGTGACATCATTTTACCTTCTTCTTGTACTCTGATGTTAAGGGCTAAATTCTAATGATAGGAAGCAGCTCCCTTGCTGAAAGATATGAGAATGATGGATAAGCCTTAGACTAACTCAGCTATTGCCCTTGGGAATACAGGATTGACCCGCCCATGTTTTCCTTTAAAACTTACACAAACAAAGGGCATATGCATTTGATGGGCACATATTTATGTCAAAACAAGATACAAATTCAAGTTTAATAAACATATACTGAATCACTCCTGGGTAGGAGTCTCTAGTCTTTCCTCTAAATGTAACTTTCACAACAGTTAGAATATTTAATAACATGAAATGACACAGTAGAGATATAATAGCCAAACAAAGTAGACTGAAACGTAATGGAAGACAGAAATGCATTGAAAACAATCCCTATTCCAGAGTCACCAGCATGGACTTTGAAGACAAACTGAATAAAGCATTGTTCTTGTTCTTTACTCTCCTCAAATGTCACTGAGGATGTGTGTGTGCGCAAGTGTCCTTGGGCGTGTTTATAGTCCCACACTGTCGTCAGTAGATCATGTATGACATTTTACACACTCTCACTCCATGCCTTTCTAAATGATAGTGGACACTTTCTTCCAGAAGAGCCACCATTGCCCTGCCACATTTAACAAATTTCACAATGAATCTTTCATCCTATTATCAAAATAGTTTAAAAGGTGATTGTGATATGCATGGTTTGCATTTCATCTTCTCTAACCATCTTTCCTAATACCCTGTTGTGTAAGAGGTGAACAGAGCTAATACTAATGGAGATGAAAGTCCTGGAGAGAATGCGGTGGCCATTGAGCGTTCCCTGTGTTAAGAGACGTGTTTGTGGCTGGGAAAGACATTAGCGGGGCTGTCTGGGTGGGTCCAGAGGAGTTCTGTGTCCTGTCACATGCACGGCTCTTCCTGGCTTTCTTCCAGATAGTGTATATCACAATGGTGACCTCCATCCCTGCGTCCTAGTAATGAAGCGTTACTTTCACCAGGAGACTGAGGATGCTTTACAGGTGAAACTAGTTGCCTGCCAAAGAAAATAGGATGTTTTTCCCTCTAATTGTAACAGCTTAATAACATAAGGAAAGTGCAGAAACTCTTTAAAATTCTGGGCTGATGCAAACTTGCTGCTGGGTCCCTGCCAGCCCACTGCACCTGCAACATTTCCCCACTAATATTTCAAAGTGTCAGCTTAAGTGGCCCGAGAGCTGCCTGCACAACGATGGTAATTGCTGAGATATGCCTAGGCCAGCTGAGATAATAGAGTGCCAAGAAGCAGGGGGAAATGTCAACAGCTGGGGTTCATGCTACTAATTTTGTTTTCTTTAAACTTCATGGAATGACAAATCCCACTAAGAACCAATGCAGAATTATACAATTACCAGTT
>PVJX010030691.1:0-21835 GCA_004027295.1 Dolichotis patagonum
GGCATTTTCACAAGTTCGTGGGGAGGAATCCAATTCTGTTGGTCTTATAACCACTGCTGGCGAAGGGAGGGGCAGAAGAAAATGGAATCAATATTCAGTCACCGAACACCCAAGTGGGACAAGGAAAATTCTTGATCTGCTTGTAAATAGAGCATTCTGAGCATTTGTAAACTACCAGCGTAACGCGGACATGCACTCACATTCTGCTTGAGTAAAAGCCCTCAATAATCGCAAAGGCTCTGGTACTATTATTTTTACATTGTGATTAGATGATAATTATAATTTAAAGACTGTGCTTTGTCTTTGTTTAAAACTTGGCTGTAGCTAATGACAAATGCCTTGGACCTTCCACCTACTCTGTACTATTCAGGTAAGGAAACACTTCTCCCTCCAAGGTGAAGTACGCAGTGTTTAAAATTTAGCACAATTGTGTGGTAAAAATGTATGCTTATGATTGTAAACTGTACATGAGTAATTTACGAGTGTGTGTGAGAGGGAGGGCACCCCAAATGACAGAATCTCTAAATCTCCTGTGTTATTTCCTTTTCTTTAGTGGTTCATAAATGAATTCACACTCAGGTTGAGGCTCTCTGGGCCTCAGAGTTCAAGGCTTACCTTAGTAACCAATTTGATTTATGAGAGTCTCATTGTTTGATCCATCATTTTCTATCCTTAATGTCGTTGTCCTGAGATTGTGAATATAATAACACCCAGAGTGTGACAAGGATTGGATCTTTTTTCTAGGCCTGAAGCTTGATGTGTGATTCTGATGGCCAATGCCAGGCATTTGTGACACTCAGCACCTTGTTAGAAGGCGGTCTTTGCCTTGAGAATACCCTCAAACTCAGTGAACTTTTGGGGGAAACAAGACCACAAGCTTGTCTTACTCGTTCACAAAGAACAGACAACCAAAAAAATACAATCACCTTAGAAATACTTTCCTCACCACAGGTTTCAGTAGCTAAACAAGGATTTCCAAGCCTGTGTCTTAGAAATTTTAATATCATGTTATAATTTATTTTCTCTCAATATAACAATTGAGTTTCTTCTGCTTAGGAATCCTATAAGATATTTTTTAATTGTATCGGCAAAATATTATACAAGTAAATTAAACTTAAGAGAACAGGACATAGTAAATTAAAGTGTAAGAAGGATAAAGTTTTATTCAGTTCTTTTATAAAGTGCAGACTAAAAATCAGAATACACAGCCAAAAAATTGATTACATCACATTTTAACCTAAAAGGCCTCCTCATTTTCTGACTTAATAAACTAACTTTACCCTGCATTTTCTTTCTTTGTTTCATATCAAAAAATGCTGAATGTCTTTTAATTCTCTTAAAATTATCTTCACAGATAACTAAGAATTATCACTACATTACATAAGGATTTCCATTTGCCCATATGAAATTATATGCTTTTCAATATTGTGTAGCTTTAATTTGAAGTTTTAAATTTGTGTAGTTTAATTTGAAGTTTTAGATTTAAATTTTAAAAATATGACTCCCAAAAGAATTGTTCTATTTTAACTCACTAGGTCTATGAGATAAAGTCCATTTTTAAACACATGGAATTAAACAGTTCTAGAAATTGTAATAGCACAATAGCATAATTCTCTCATGCTTCTCTTGCATAGTTACATATATTAGGGAAAGAATTAAAAAGTTAAGTGTTAGATTTTCATATGACAGCAGGATGAAACACATGCAAGAGTGAATCATTAAGGCAATGTCAATCATAAAACTTAACATTAAATCCCTATCGCAAGCACTGTGGCCAAAGTTAAAAATCAAGTAACCAAAACAATTGTGACTGCAAGCCTACTCTTTGTGAAAAAGGACATTTTAGCAAAGCAAATGGAAATTTTTATTTGCTATTTTAACATTTGCCTGTATAGAGATCTCTTTCCTTGCCAGATTCACTTTGTCAAAAGTTTATAGAGTAATCTTTTAACAAAATAAGCAGAGTGTGGTAGGCATGCTTGTAAGCCCCGCACTCCGGAGGCTAAGGCAGGAAAATCACTGAGTTCCAGGCCTGCCTGGGGTGGCTACACGGTGAGCTCACAACCAGGCTGAAGAGCATAGTGAAAGCCTGTCTCAAAAAAGACATAATTTTTTTCTTTTAGAAAAACTAAAACAAAACTAAATCTCACATGAACTGCTACTTTTACATGAGACATTTTGTTGGCTTCTTTCATTTTTAACCAATAACATTTTTTTCCACAAGCATCAGCAACAAAAAACAATTAATTACAATACTGTACATGGTCACCTACAAAGCATAGAAAATTTTGGTTATTTCTTACAAAATATACAAAACAACATGCACCAACAATTCTGGGGAAGCACAAGAATTGTGTACTTTTTTAACTCTGGTTTAGTCTACTAAGGGAAAAGACTTCAGACAAATGAAGCAGATACTACAACTGCAAAATGATGATTTTAAACCTGTACAAGTTTAGCAGTTTTAAAAGTTTATAGTTTAAAAGTTCAAAATAGTAGATGTTTACAGTTCTTTTTGCTGCTTACCACAACCACACACTTTACTTCAGGGACTATTTCTGCAAAAAGAATGAGTTTTATGTTAGTCCTACAAATCTCACCAATTAAATTGCTCCTTGCCTAAGGAAGACAATCTGTAAAATAAATTTAAGAGAGAGTTGAAGTAGTTATTACCATCACTAATGCTTTAGATTATCAGAGATTTTTAAATCTAATCCAGATTCATTCTTATGGGTGGATACTTTAAATTTGGTTCCTTTCAACATCCAAAAAAGCAAAGAAAAATCTGGTCTTTTTACTGCTCTCCTACATTTCCTTTGCTTTAGCAACAGTGCACTGTCCCCTCACCAGGCCAGCACGCCAGGTGCTGGCTCTGCTCCTCTCAGACACATGTGCTGCACAGAAGCCGCCGCACCCACCCTCCAGTACAGAGGTCCTGGTGGGCTGTGCTGACAGCAGATTTAAGCATGAAGCATGTCTCTTGGGCCCAGCTGCCCCATGTCCTGCTGTGGCAGGTCCTTCTCTTAACACCCTGCAGGGCACTGCCAACAAAATGTCACCAGAAGTCACTAGGGAACTGGTCCTGGGAGAGTGAATCAGTTTTGCGCTCTCATTGCTGTGTGTTCAGGGGGGCAAACTGGACCAGTCTCTCAAAAGGCCAAAGATAAGGAAAAGAAGGAACAGTAGGGAAGGAAGAAACAGAGAGAGGGCAAGAGGAAAGAGAAAACTCAGCTTGAAACTGCAAGTGCTCCATCTGTTGGTCAGGAAACGAGATCATGTTTGCGAACTGCTCATTCTTTAACCCCTACTGAAAGGTCACCTCACTGATATCTTTTCCTTTGCTCCAGTGCCACAGTCATGGCTGTTCCTGCAAACATGATTCCTTAGGTTTACAGATCTTCAAGTAAAGACCCTGGCACAAATAAAAAGCAAAGGAAAATATTTCAGAGTAACCAGATGAAATTGAAAAGATCCATCACCATGTGCATATTTTCCTGATCACGGGGGAAAGTGCTTGTTTCAGCAGGTCAGAGCCTCATTCCATGAGCTTCAAGTCATTTACAGCAGTGAACGCATCATCACTGGGACAACAGAACTGTCATAATTAAACGCACAATGGCTGGGAAACATCAAGCCTTCAGTATTTGTGGAAAAGAGGATCAAACTCAAACTCTTCACACTTAACCCCACTTCCGGTGGCAGGAGAGAAACTCAATGATGAGGTGTGTAATCAGCACATTCGAGACCCTGGGATCAACACCAAGTTAACTATTAAAAAAGGAACATTACTGAATTCTCTGAGGATTTCTTCATAAAGTTAAACATTATAGTCAATACGGATGGCTACTGGATATTCTTGAATTTTTATGAAAGAAGACAAACTTCTCTTTCCAATCTTCTCCCAGATTGTGACCTCCTAAGTGTATGGCTGCTTTTTGGAAGGCTTTATTGTCATGTTATAGAAATGGAAGTATCTGGAAGAAGGTTTAATTCTATTTTACTATCACTTTTTGTATTATATTAACTAGGGAGGCCTCAAAAAAATTTTAATGTAGTCATTCATGGAAGGAACAGAGATAGAATTGTGAAACTGCAGTAAAAAGAATCTTTTAAAAAACAAAACTATTATGGCATAAAGTAGAGCACGACCATGAGGATATATATATGATGATATTTATTGTACGTGATTTGCTTAAGAAAGATCAGAGAATTGTGTTGACGTAGTTAAATCCCGTAGTACTTCCAGTTTATTGTCCCATCGGTGATGGAGAAGGGCTTCTTTCTTCCCACAGCCCCTTCAGCATTTGTTATTGGTTGATGATAGCCATTCTTTCTGGTGTGAGGTGGCATTTCAGTGCTGTGTTAGTTTGCATTTCTTGAAGTACCTGTGATGGCGAGCACTTTTTCATGTATTTATTGGCTGTTGGTATTTCTCCATTTGAGAAGTGTCTGTTCAGTTCAGATGCCCATTTTTCATTCAGTCTTTACTTGGGTTTACCTAAAGTTTTGAGATTTTATATACTCCAGATATTAGTTCTTTTTCTAAAAGTAGCTGACAAAATTTATTTTCCCATTGTGTGTGTTGTCTCTTCACTCTGTTAGTGATTCCGATTGCTGTGTAGAAGCTTTTTAATTTGATGCAATCCTGGTCGTTGATTCTTAGTATGAGTTCTTGTGCAATCCCAAGTTTGCTCCAAATATCCTTGCCTGCACCTATGTCTTCAAAAGTTTTACCTATTTTGTCTTCTAGGACATTAAATGTTTCTGTTCTAGCATTGAGATATTTGACCCATTTTTATTTTTGTTTAGTCCATGGTGATAAATATGGGTCTAGGGTCAACCTTCAGCATGTGGATTGTCATTTTTCCCAGTACCCTTTGCTAAACAGGCTATCATTCCTACAGCAAAGGGATTTGACCCCATGGTCAAAAACAACAGAGCTTAGCCCAGGCCTTGATGGTGTACCCCAGCAGAATCCCAGCACATGGGGCAAACTTAGAACTCTGCTCTCAGGCCATAAGACCACACCCTGCATCTGAAACCACACCAAGATGCAGGAGAAGGACCAGCAGGCCTTACCGGGCCCTGCCCAGCATACTCCAAGCATCCAGCAGGGCCCGGAATTCACCCCTGGGCCCTGACTGGGCGCACCCTGGTGGAATCCCAGCTCATGGGGCAGACTTGGAACTCTGCTCCCAGGTGAACCTTGGACTACAGCAGATTATCTCTGCTAGCTTGAAGGGTGATTATGTGACTGCCTCACCAAAACAGAAGATCTTAGCTGGCTGCAGTCAGTGTGGTGAGTATGCCCCTAAAATAGAGGTGTACAGTGGCTAAGTAGTGCCAGTAGTAAAGCTCCCTCCAACTAACTGTAAAACCTTGGTGAGTCTAACAAGAGTGAGCGTGACCCCTTCCTACACACAGAAAACATCAGGCAGAGTGAGGAGTGTGCCAGTAGGACTCCCTCAACTTGAAGAAAATCAAAAGGTCTTATGAGACACACAGGCACACATTAGGGACACAGGAGGGCCTTAGCTGACACAAACACTATAGACAGGGAGATTTGATGACCTGAAATAACCTGAAGATAAAGTAATAGCAGGAACTAAAGGTTAACCTACATCAATACTACTAGGCTTGTCAGCCCAGTAAGAATATAGGACTCATCTAACAGGCCCTGCAGTAGGAAGTCAGGTGACTGGCCCACCTGTTTACTGTGGGACCCAGCAATTGGACCAACTTCAACCTTGCATTAAGACCCCAAGATATACACTACCAACAGTTGACATGAGTGGGACTGAAGGACCAAACACTAACTCGAAAGGGGAAAATGGCAAAATGAAAAGCAAAATGCAGTCTCAAACATCTAGTCCACCAGGAGCAAGTACAGAAGACATTGAAATAGAGGACTCCCAAAGTAACACACTGCAAATCTTTGAAAAGATAGTAAGTGAAATAAAAAAAAAAAACCTCTATGAGGGCATAGAGGAAATCAAATTAGAAGTACTCTCCTATGTAATTATAGAAATGACAACCTTAGTAAAGGAGTTGCTGAGTACAGCTAAAGAAGAAATAGAGAAAAAAGTACAGGAGCATGGGAAACTGAAACATTGAATTAACAATATAGAAAACAAGCAGAATTCATGATACACATGCAAGGATACATCCAAGAAACAAAAAAATTCTATTCAAAGCGTGCAAAACCGTTTAAATGAAGCTGAGGATAGGATTACAGGCCTTGAGGACGTGATCACAATTAGTGATAATGAGAGGATAGAACTTTTAAAAATAACAGGGCAGCATGAAATGACAATCCAGAAGCTTCAAGATGATGCCAAGAGCAACAATATAAGATTAATAGGCATTAGTGAAGACCCAGGAATCAATGTAAACAACATAAATGAAATATTCACAGAAATACTAGGAGAAAATTTCCCAAACATGGGGGAAAAGTCTGACATGTAGATAAGTGAGGTATGTAGAATGCCAAACAGTCACAACCAACATAAATCTACACTCAGACACATAATAATTAAGATCTCAGACATACAGCATAAAAACAAAATACTAAAAGCTGTTAGAGAAAAGACACAAATCACCTATCTAGGAAAGCCCATTAGAATCACAGCAGACTTTTCAGCACAAACCCTCAAGTCAAGATGAGCTTGGAGTGAGATATTTCAAGCCATGAAAGAAAACAACTTTTGAACTTAGGACACTGAGAAAATGAGCAACCAGCCTGTTGCTCTGGTAATTGGCTGTGGTCTGACAAGCCACAGCCACCCTAGGGCAAGAAGCAACAGCATTTCCTGAGATCTGCACCATGTTGGAACTTAGGGCACTGGGAAAATGAGCAACAAGCCTGTTGCCTACCAGCGAGTGGGCTGAGAATCAATCATGCCACCACCACCCCCATTAGCAAGTGGGAGCCAGAGATTTGAGCATCTCTTGGCAGGTTGACCATATGTAATATAGCAAATAAAGGCAATTTCTTTTTACTATCTCCTTGAAGACAAATATTTTTATCACCATTTTTCTTTGTCATGATTAATGGTATTGCTCTATTCAATATTCTGTTTTGATAAGTACTATAATATTCTGTATTTCTTTTGATTTTGCTATACCTTATTGAAAGAACAACTATTGTAAAGATAACGAGATATACAGTGGTATCTATTACTGTTATCCCAGTAACCTGCTGTGAAGTTCTGTACCAATTTCACTACACTATCTCAGTTGGCTTTATTCCATCTTGTTCTATTGTATATTACTACCCCAAACTTAATAAAAAATTAAATAAAAAACCAATAGATCATGAAGAAACAATGTAACAAAATACCTCCAAAAACCCCCAACTTGACCATGGGGCATGCATGAGGAGAAACTCAAAAACAAAACAACAGAATTATATAAGGTGATTAAAAAGGAAATAACAACAACAAAACAGATCAGTAAGGTACTGAGCAAGCTAAAACATGATATAACTAAACAGATAATGGACTTTAAAAGCAAAAGGAAGAAAAGAAAATGCTCTAAAAGATATAACTGCATGTATGTTTAAGTGTGTAGGATTGATAACCATATTACTAAGTTTTTATTGGATCATTGGACAGAACTGTTTGCAGCCTCTCTGTTTGAATGTCCACTTTGTATGCTTTAATTGTGTAACATGAACAACTATTTCTAAGAGGACAATATGTAATTCATCAACTAGTGATGTTTTACTGTTTTTTTTGAAATTCTGTATTATTTCTACCTTTTTTCTTTTTTGCTTTTTTTCCTCTTTAAATAAAATTTTTTAAAAGGAAAGAAAGAAAATAATTTTCAACCAAGACTGATGTACCCAGCAAAATTTTATTCAAATTTAATGGAGAAAAGAGATACTTTCATGACAAAGAAAACTGAAGAAATTCATGTCCACCAAGCCAACCCTAGAAAGAGTATTGAAAGACATACTAGACAGAGATGAAAATGACCACAATCCCCAGAACAACAATGGAAAGAAACCATGAGGTAGGACAAGCAATTAAATAAGGGAGAAAAGCAGAAAGCAAACAATTGTAATATGACATGGCAAAGTTGAGCCAGTACATATCAGTGATGTCCATAAATGTAAATGGCCTCAATTCACCTATTAAAAGAAATAGGTTGACAGAATACATCAAGTAACATGATCCCACAATATACTGTGTACAAGAAACACATCTGACCCAAAAGGAAACTCATAGATTAAAAGTCAAAGGATGGAAAACAATATTCCATGCAACAGGAACCCAGAAAAAAGCAGGGGTAACTATTCAATTTGCAGACCATGTGAACTTCAACCTAAACTGATTAAAAGAGACAAAGAAGGTCACTACATACTCATAAGTGGAAAATTCAAAAGGAAGAACTAACAATTATAAATATATATGCACCAAACACAGGAGCACACAACTACATAAGACAAATAGTAATGGACATGAAAAACCAAATACACAAGAACATGATTGTTACAGGGGACCTTAACAGCCCAATGTCACAAAGAGAAAAATCAACTGACAAAAAGTCAGCAAAGAAATAATAGAACTGAATCATAACATGCAAGCAATTGGACTTAGTAGATGTTTACAGAGTGTTTCACCCAACCACATCAGAATACACATCATTCTCAGCTGCCCATGGGACATTCTCCAAAACAGACCATGTATTATCCCTTAAAACACTCTTAAGTAAATGCAAAAGTATTGACATTATCCCATGCATAATATCTGACCATATTGCACTGAAATTGGAAATTAATGGCAAAAGAAATTGCAAAGCCTGCATAAATACATGGAAGTTATATAACAACCTTTTGAATAACCAGTGGGCTACATATGAAATTAAAGAAGAAATAAAGCAATACCTACAATTCAATGAAAATGTGGAAACAACATACTGTAATCTGTGGGATGCAATGAAAGAAGTCTTGAGAGAGAAATATGTAGCAATAAATTGTCATATCAAGAAAATAGAATGAACACAAATAAACAACCTAATGCTTCATCTCAAGCTTCTAGAAAAACAAGACCAGGTGAAACCCAAAGCTCATAGAAGAGAGGATATAGTAAAGATTAGGGCAGAAATCAATGCAATTGAAACTAAAAAAAAAATACAAAGAATTAATGAATCAAAAAGCTGGTTTTTTGAGAGAATAAACAAAATAGCCAATCTTATAAAGAAAAAGAAAGAAAAAACCCAAATTCATGCAATAAGGACTGAAAAGGGGGAAATTACTACAGATCCCATGGAAATTCACAAGATCATGAATACCTACTTTTAAAATCTTTACTCACATAGAGTGGAAAACAGAGGAAATGGACAGATTTCTAGAAACATATGAACTACCAAAGCTCAACCAAGAAGATAGAGCAATTTTTAATAATCCAATATCAGCTATTAACACTGAAAACATAATAAAAAAAATTAGAAATAAAGAAAAGCCCAGATCCTGATGGATTCATGGCTGAATTCTACAAGAAATTCAGGGAAGATTTGATGCCAATATTCCTTAACATCTTCAATGAAATTGAAAAGAAAGCAATCCTCCCTACATCATTCCAGGAGGCAAATATTATTCTCATACAAAGCCAGACAAAGACTCAACTAAAAAGGAGAACTACAGGCCAATCTCGCTAATGAACATTGATGCCAAGATTCTCAATAAAATACTGGCAAATAGAATGCAGCAAATCATCAAAAAGATTATACATCATGACCAAGTGGGGTTCATTCAAGGAATGCAGGGATGGTTTAACATATGCAAATCAATAAATGTAATATACCAAATCAACAGAGCCAAAACCAAAAACAACATGGTCATCTCAATAGATGAAGGAAAAGCTTTTGATAAAGTCCAACACATGTTCATGATAAAAAACCCTTCAGAAACTTGGAATACACGGTACCTACCTCAACCTTATAAAGGCCATCTATGACAAACCAACAGCCAACATTATACTAAATGGACAAAAACTGAAAGCTTTCACTTTAAAATCAGGAACAACACAAGGATGTCCACTATCACCACTCCTTTTCAATATAGTTCTGGAAACACTAGCCAGGGCAATCAGACAGGAGAGAGAAATAAAAGGAATAAAGATAGGAAAGGAAGAAGTTAAATTATCACTACTTTCAGATGACATGATACTCTATATAGAAGACCCCAAAAACTCCATTAAAAGACTACTAGAGGTAATAAATAAATTCAGCAGTGTAGCTGTATACAAAGTCAATGCTCAAAAATCAATAGCATTCCTGTACACAAACAAGAAACTCACCGAGAGACAAATTATGGAAATATCACCCTTCACAATAACATCTAAAACAATGAAATACTTAGGAGTCAGCCTAACTAAGAATGCAAAAGACCTATATGCTGAAAATTACACTACACTAAAAAAGGAGATTGAAGAGGATATTAGAAAATGGAAGGATATTCCTTGCTCTTGGATAGGAAGAACCAACACTGTGAAAATGGCCACACTCCCAACACTGTTATACAGATGTAACACAATCTCAATCAAAATACCTTTGACATACCACACAGATCTAGAGAAACACTCCTAAAATTCATTTGGAAACAGAAGAAACCTAGAATAGCAAAGGCAATTCTGGGCAATAAAGGTAAGGCAGGAGGCATCTCAATTCCTGGCTTGAAAACTGTACTACAAAGCCACGGTGATAAAATCTGCATGGTACTGGTAAAGAAATAGATCTGAGAATCAATGGAACAGATAAGAAGATGCAAGTATAAGTACAAAGACACTCAGCCACCTGATATTTGACAAAGGGTTTAAACATGTTTATTGGAAGAAGGATAGCCTCTTCAATAAATGGTGTTGGAAAAATTGGCTCTCCACATGCAGAAGACTGAAACTAGATCCATGCCTATCACCATGCACAAAACTAAAGTCTAAATGGATCAAAGACCTAAACATTAAAATGGAAACACTAAATTTACTGAAAGACAAGGTAGGTAGAAGTCTTGGAGACACAGGTGTATGCAGAGAATTCACGAACAAAACGCAAACTGCACGGGAAACACTTCAGAGAATCAACAGCTGGGATCTCATATTATTGAAAAGTTTCAGCACTTCAAAAGAAATCACCAACAGAGTGAAAAGAAAACCCACAGAATGGGAAAGAATTTTAGTCAGCAACCCTTCAGACAAAGGACTTATATCAAGAACATATAAAGAATTGAAAAACATCAAGCCACCCAAATTCAAAGACTCTCTCCAAAAATGGGCACCTGAGATGAACACACAGTTCTCAGATGAAGATATACAAATGAAAAATACATGAAGAAATGTTCACCATCACTGGTCATGCAAGAAATGCAAATTAAAACAACACTGAGATTTCATCTCACTCCAGAAAAAATAGCTGCCATCAAGAAACCAACTGATAACAAATGTTGTGAGGCTGGGGGAAAAAGGAACACTGCTCCACTGTTGGTGGGAGTGTAGACTGGTGCAACCACTATGGAAATTAGTATGAAGAATTCTCAGAAGACTAGGATAGGAATCTCTATTCAACCCAGCTATTCCCCTCCTGGGTATTTTCCCAGAAAAACCAAAAAGTCATATCACAGTGATATATGTGCACCCATGTTTATAGCAGCACATTTTGTAATAGCTAAATCTTGGAAACAACTGAGATGCCCATCAATTGCAGAGTGGATGAAAAAGATGTGGTATTTTTATACATTAGAATATTACTCAGGAATATTCCTGAGTAATTTCAGGGATTTATAAGAATATTACATCCATAAAAAGGAATATTCAGGAATTTATAGGAATATTACATCCTATAAAAAGGATGATCTTGAGGCCTTCATAGGTAAATGGAGGCAACTTGAGATAATCCTTATTAGTGAAATAAATAAGAATCATATTTATAAATATCACACTGTGTCTCTAGTATAAAAATAATAAGAACTGTAGGAGTAATAAAACCCAAAATGTGTAATTGCTAAAAAAGAGAGGAAAAGAAAGTGCTCTAAAGGATATAACTGCATGTATGTTTAAGTGTGTAAAGTAGACCACATTACTAAATTTTTGTTAGATAGTTGAGCACAACTGTTGGCAGTCTCACTGTTTGAATGTCTACTTTGTATGCTTTAATTTTGTAACTTGAACAACTATTTCCAAGATGATAGTCTGTAATTTATCAAGTAGTGATTTCTTAGTGTTTCTTTTTCTTTTCTTTTTTTCCTTTAGAATTCTGTATTGTTGCTACCCTTTTTTCTGTTTTTTTTTCCCTTTAAATAAAATTTTAAAAGATTTTTAAAAGAAGAGTTTCCAAAGATGGTGGACCAGTAGGTAGCAGGAGAGAGCTACCTCTCCTGCTCAAGGAGACTTGAGCGGCCGGAGTGTGGAGATGAACATTCCTGTGTGTGTCTCGCCTGGACCCAGCCCTGCACATGACCCATCCAGAGGCACCATGAATTTGCACCGCAGCTGCACTGAAGTCAGAGGTCTGGGAACCCAGCAGTTCTCAGGGACCAGCATCAACATGCGGTGAGTGATGGGAATAAGACCCTCCCATGGGAAAGGGGAAACTGACTGGAAGACATGTTGGATTTGGGCAGGACAGCCTTAACTCCATAAGGAAGTGGCTTCAGTTGATTGCTCCCTTTGCTAAGCAGATTGGTGGAATCTACTTGGATTGGGCCATGCCCCTGGCCGGGACCCAGTGGGTTGCTACAAACTAATTCCCTGAGCATAGCCGCACACTGACCCAGTGAAGGCCTGTGAAGGTTGACTGGCCCAGAGGAGCGACGCACACTGAGCTTGCTTGAACTTCACTCTCTGATAGTGGCTGGCAGAGGGCAGAAACCACTAGCCTGCGTGCTCCAGAGGAGCCTTAACCAACAAACAAAGGGGCTGGGAATTACACTGTACACTTGTATAGAAGGAACCAAAAACATGACGAAAGGGAGAAATAAGAAAAAAACCCAGCCCCCAACCCTGAGAACATTGATCCAGGAGAGGTAAATACAAAAGAGATTGAGGGCAGCAAACATGCAACATCAAACACAGTGGTAGCAGACATAAACAGATATCTTCAGGACCTTGTAAGCGGGATCAAAACTGAAATATTACTTCAAATTAAACAAGAGATAAGTAGATTAATAAAAGAAAGGCTGGGGACCTCTCAAGAAGACACAGACAGAAGAATGGAGGAACACATAAGTAGAGAAACGTTTAATGAAGGAAACAAGAAAAACCTAGAATTCATGAAGCAAATTCAAAGAGATTATCAGGAAACTAAAGATTCCATAGAAAACTGGCAAAACTGCTTGAAAGAAACCAAAGATAGACTATCAAAAATTGAACACAGGCTTGCAATGTGTGATCATGAAAGGGAAGATCTCTTAAAAATAACAAGGGAGCGGGCAGTAACAATTGGAAGACGAGGATGACAAGAGGATCTATAACTTAAGAATAAAGCATGTGAATGAAGAAGCAGGAGTCAAAACAGAGGAATTGCAAAGGCTATTCAGAGAAATAATTAAGGAAAATTTTCCAAGCATAGAAAAAAGAAATGATATGCAGATGCATGAAGCATACAGAACTCCAGCCACCTACAACCAAAACAGAGCTACACCTAGACACATAATAATCAAGATCTCAGAAATTCAATATAAGAACAGAATATTAAAAGCCATCAGAGAAAAGAAACAGATCACCTATAAAGGAAAACCCATCAAAATCATGGCAGACTTATTGACACAGACCATCAGGTCAAGAAAAGCTTGGAGTGAAGTAATTCAAGCGCTGAAGGAGAACAACCTCCAGCCCAGATTGATGTATCCTGCAAAACTCTCTGTAGAAATTAATGGAGAAACAAGATGCTTCCATGACAAAGAGGAACTTGGAGAATTTGTGTCCACCAATCCAACCCTACAAAAAATACTGAAGGACATTCTAGGGAGAGAGAACAAGAATATGAGCATTTCAGGAACAGTGGCGGAGAGGCCTCAGTGAACGGGGGAGATAGTGGAGTGGAACAGAAAAATAGACAACCAGTGGCAGAAAAACAGAATAGCAGAAATAAGGCAGAGAGGATTGGCTGTAATCTCTAATATAGATGGCCTTGAAATATTAACAGAGAGAAACACAGGCAGAGTAGATCAGGAGATAGTGTCCATTGATATGTTCTATAGAGGGAGGCAGTGGGACCCAAAAGAAGCAGTGCACCCTATGGGAGTGAAAGGGGAGGAATTGTCTAAAGAAGGATGGCAGAGAATATTGTTAATTGGGTAACAAGATTTAAAATTTACATTATTCTCACCACTCTGCTTGGATGGATTGTGTGCTGTTCCAGTTTGTCTACTTACGCTAGGCTTGAGGACATGGTCAGCTATCCCAAAAATAAGAGGACATATTATGGTAATCACCCCTAATTTTCCTATCAACTTAACCTGAAGCCCTTTATAACTTATACTGTCTTATTATGACTGATCTTATTTGAATCTAGTTTGTTAGATTGCTACTTTATATTGACTGATTTTATTTAAATCTGTTATGATTGATAGCATCAAGTCTAATAGTATAGGCAACTACACTGAAGATAACAAGATTCACTAAGATACCCACTCTGGTTTGATTATTACTTGCTTTTGAAGTCTTACAATGTCTCCAATGCTTTGTTTTTATTAATGTTGTTATATACTGCTGAGACATCAGGGTAACCATTGTAAACCACCCTGTATTGTGGTTATATATGACTTTTTTGCTTCATGCTTTTCTAGGAATTGTTTTATTTTGTTTTGCTTTGTTTTGTTTTTCCCTCTAATACAGAAAGGATAGATATACATTTAGAGACTCATACATGTGTAGAGCTTACAAACAGTTTACAAAAACCAAGTATATAACACATGTTGGAATGAACAACTACTTTGAAGAAAAAGAGACATTACAGTGCCCAGTGATGATTCCATCGTGTCATGATGTGTAATCCAGCAAAATTATCATTCTTTGTTCAAAGTGATTTTAGTTTGTTTTGTTTTGTTTAAGTTCAACACACATTAAGGTATGGACAGCTGTTTTGAGGAGAATGAGAGACACTATGACAGCCATTCTTGGCTTCCCTATTGTCTGGTCTTGAAGACCTGAAACACCCTCCTCATCCTGCTCAGATCAATTCCATACTATATTGTTTCATGTGAATTACCTGTATGTGACAATATGGACAACTATTTGGAAGAAAACAAGAGTCAATACAATAGACAGTGAATATCTCCAATTGTCTAGTTTTGGAATTTATGTCTCTTACATTGCTTTCTTGTGATCCGCTTTGCTCTGTTTTGTTGTGTGTAATATTACCCTTTTGATATAATTGAATGTATATTTGAGTGGGTAAGATGGATGACCATATTGCTGGGGTTTTTGTCAGATCATGGAACAGAACTGTTAACAGACTCACTGTTTGAATGTCTACTTTACATGTTTTAACTTTATAATTTGAACAACTATTTCCAAGAAGTCAGTATGTAAGTTGCCAAGTAATAATGTCTTAGGTTTTTTTGTTGTTGTTCTTTTCCTTTTTTCCTTGCAATTCTGTATTGTTGCTACCCTTTATTCTGTTTAGTTTAGTTTTGTTTTTCTTTATTCTCTTTAAATAAAAACAAGATTTTTAAAACATAACATAGCTTATAGAGATCGTGGATTAATTGAGTCAGACTAAGTAAGAGAAGTTCAACTAAGCCATTTCAGCAACCCTCAACCTCGCATGTGTAAGACCCACCTTAAGTCAGCTTGTCATCTGGATGGCATACATGGGAGAATAAAGAAAGATGTATCTGCTACTGTTTTGTGTTTTTTGGCTTTTTTCTTTTTGAGGAGCTCCAGTCTTTGCATTCACCTTAGATGTTGTACCCTGGCTTGCAGCACAGACTCTTCAGCCTCAGGCTCAGATCCATTAGCCTTCAGGTGTAGACTCTTCCCCCATACATTGCAAACCATCAGCGTCTTGAAATAGACTTCCTCAGCACACTCAGTGAGCTCTAAACTATGGACTGAACCCTTAGGCCACCAGGGAGCAGACACTCTCTGCACTCCTCCACATCCAACTCCAAGAGTGGCCATTGTAAGACACTCTTGGAAATTCTTATATATTCTATACTTATATTGTTATGTCTGCTTCTCTAGTAAAAAGTGACTCATACACTTAGTTTTTGAGTATTCCTTCTGGAAATAAGCTATATGATGTTGGGAAAGTAGCCTAACTTTCCTGAGAATCAGAGCATCTAATCTACAAGTTATAACTAAGAGATTTGAAAAGGTTTAGAATAGTACACAAAACATATAAAATTCACCACAAGCATAGCAAGCAAACAAGAATTATGATATAATTTCTTCTATCTCCTTTATTTGGTCTGCTTGCTATATTTATGCCTGTATCAGACATTTGCTTATTGTACGTTTTTCCCTCGTGCTGCTGTGGGATGTTCCTTAGGGAATTCATGCTTTCTGTCTGTGTCCTGGTAAAGGCCTCATAGGCAGGATCTTTCTGATCCCTTTGCATTGCCTCACTGGCTGTGCAGTGTCTCCTCTGCCCTTTACTTGTGCTGAAATTATCAGCTCTTGATTACCAGGGACTGGCCTAACATGCTCTGCTCTTATGTTTCTCTAACTCTCTGTACTTTCTCCTTTTGTAGCAACCCTTAAGACTCTGTATTGTAGGTTTCTGTTTCTCTCCAGACCTCTGTCAATTACCAGTCATCAACAGAAGAGGACTTGTGTCCTATTTGGCAACAATTATCATGCCATCACAGTACCAGGTACATACTGTCACACAGAAATATGCCTTGACTCTGATCCACTGCACCCTAGACTATCGTTGTAAGAGGCATACTGAGGAAAAGCCAGGCAATCGTGGGACTTTAATTAACAGTCTTCTCCTACCAACCAGGTACTAAACTGCCATGGGCCACGGCAAGCAAACCAACTGAGAAGCTGTGTTGCTCTGGGACACTGTGTCAGCTACAGGGTCTATGGCACCAAAGGGAGCACAGGAGCAGTGGGAACCATAATGGGCTTTAAAGGAGCAAGGAAGCAGCCCCCAGGGGACAGTGCTGAGACACAGGAAAGTGCATTGCCTTGGGCTCAGGATTATGGTCCAGATTTTCCTGACTGGCTTCTATGACCAGGACACATTGGCTTCAGCATCTTTTCTAATTGCATTTCTTACTTTGTTCTGTATTTTTTAAACTTAATTTTTAAAAATTGGTATGCATTCATGCAAGCCACTTTTTTCCATCTTTTTGAAACAAGGCTTTACTAGGGCAGTTCAGGATGGCCTTGAACACTTTGTAGTCCAGGCTGGCCTCAAACTCACAGTGATTCTCCTGCCTCAGCCTGCCCAGTACTGGGATTACAGGTGTGCACCACCACACCCAGCTTTTGCAAGTCATTTTTAAATATTTTCTGCAACTATGTGAAGGTGGAAGTAACATACATTATTGTTATAATGAATGCTTGGAATCTGCAGTACCAATTCAGGGACGGTATCCCAGGGAGACAGTACATGAAGACACCTGGACATGTTGAAAGATGTTCTATGGAACCCTATTCTTTGCAGTGAAAAATGAAAATAATTGGAATGTTCTCCATTAAGGGATGCAGACTAAGACATTCAATAAAGTATTGTACCATCATTAAGTCATATATGATGATACAGGCCTGTAATGCCAGCACCTTGGAGGCTGAGACAGGAGGATCAATCTTTCAAGCCCAAACCTGGCAACTTAGCATTTTAAGAAGAAGCTCTCTCAGAAAAACTCCACAACAACAAAAACAAACAGACAAAAAACCATGATGGAGATATAGCTCAACATGAAAGCCTGAACTTCTATCCTCAGTATGAGAAAAAAATGATACTTCACCATCATTGAAATTAACCATAGAGTTGATTAATATTTACCAATATACTCCTGACAATATAGGTATCAATAAAATATATTGATCAATAAAATATAGGTATCAGTAAATGTGCTAGGAATGCCTACGAGTTTTTTCTCTGACTGGGGAATGAACAAGGAGGAAAGACAAAACAACACAGAGAGAGTTCAGAGTGAGGCTACCAGGGGTATCTTGCCTCTGCTGCACAAAGAGCCCTGCACATCTGGGTCACCCTGGCTTTTATTCACTTATACATGGGCACAAGCATTTCAGGTAGCAAAAGAGTCACCTGCCTCCTGTCATCCAAAATATATGCCCAGGTAAACAACCAGTTCTCCATTGTGTTGACTTTTCCCTGCAATTTGCAATGTGCCAGGATGCCACACACTGCCACAGGAGCAGAGATCACTGCCTTTCATCCCAGTGCTCACAGACAGGGTCACTTAGGCCTCAGTTCACAATATCTGGTCTCCCACAGTTCTTATTGTGTAAAAGAAAATTTATAAGAAGGAACAGTGTATGGTTTCAGATAACTATTTTTTATATTTTCACATATTCTGATTGTTTTAAGGGTCAACTGAGAAAAAATATGAATTTAATGAAATTCTATATTTCTTACTGAATTCATTCAGCATAAACATCCTAATTAAACTCAGGAAAGAAAGACGGCTCCTCATGGAAAGTAAACTGGAAGATATTTTGGCTATTATATGGATGTCTACTGTCATTTCAGTACCTGTGATAAGATATATCTTAGCGTGAAAGCCATAGAAACACTCCTACTCCTCCATGTACTCAATATTATGAGAACATCAGCCTCAATACTGCTTTGAGCATAAGAGTCATGTAAATCTCCAAATACATTAAATTGATGCAACCAGAACAAAATAAACAAGCTGCTGGGCTTCTCAAAACTGTTTGTATTTCAAAGATTTCTCTTTGATAATGTGCTGGTTAAGGTGGAGTTTCAAAGTGAGTGACTCTGATATCCGATTTGTTATTGTAATTTTTGAGCTATGTGGGTGTTTCATGGAAACAAGCCCTTGGGGTGTCTTTGTGGTTCTCACTTCTTCTCTGACACATTCCTTGTTGGGCTCCAGAATGCCCTGAACTAAGCAGATTTGCTCAGCCATGTCCTCCTGCTATGAAGATCCTGCCTTGGTGTCAGCTGACTATGAACTGTAAGCATCAAAAAATTAAACCTTTCTTCATTTAAGTGGTTGTTTTGGGGTATTTTTTTCTCAGTGTATCTCAGTGATGAGAAAGCTGACAGAAAATTGCTACAGAAAAGTTGGGCTGTGATTATATTCACCCAATTTATTCACAAGCAGTTTGAACTGGTTCATAGAGGAATCTGGAAACTTTGGAGAAGCTAGAGAACCCTGAGAGAAACAAAAGTAGAGCCAGATAAGTTATTTTAGTCAGAGCACAGACAAGAATTCTGGTGCGCATGTGTAAGACAAAGGTTAGGCTCAGGGGGTTTCATTTGAGGCACAGAATTCCATGGACAGCTGGACTAGAGGCCACGTGTTTCACAATTTGGCAGAAAATATGTCTATAACTCAGCCTTATTGGAAGATTTTTCAGGAAAAATGAGATTAAGAGTGCTGGAATAATTAAGCTGGCAGAGGAAATCAAAAGACAGTTTAACATTCAGGCCAACAAAAATCCTTTGGAATTCACATTTTACCACTAACTGCCATGGATACCAGTTATTATAATTATTTTTTGTTTTAAAGAAAAGAAGACCAAACAAAATAAAACATAATAATACCAATCAGAACACAACAATGAAAGCAATACAGGGCTTCAAAATAAGATAATAGAAAATCAACAATGGCTACCATAATGTCTCTTGTTTTCTTCAAAATAGCTGTCCACACAATCAGAAATAATAAAATCAAACAAAACAAAACAGAATAAAGCATATCAAAACAAAACAATGAAAGCATTACAGGTCTTCAAAACTAGATAGTAGGAAATCAACAATGGCTACCACAATACATCTTCATATCTTCAAAATCATCAGACATAATATCATCGCCATATCATCAGACATAATAAAATCAAAGAAAACAAGACAAAATAAAAACAAACCTAACAAAACAATAAAAACTATATAGTAATTCAAAGCAAGATAATAGGAAATTAACAAGGGTAACCACCTTCCCTTTTTAGACATTTCCTCCCTTACCACTTAAACAGTATCTATTGTACAATTTGGATGACATCAACTTCTTTAGGCTTTTATGCTAAGGAGACTGTGCAATGTTTTTCCAATGTGAGTCTGAGTCATTTCACCTATGAGCATGATGACAAATTGCATCCACTTACCTACAGGAACCTCAAGATCCTTCTTTATAGCTGAGTAGCTTTCCATTCTATAAAAACAATGTATCTTCCTTAGCCATTCTGTGATTGACAGGCAAGTTACCCCTGCTTTTTTCTGATTTCCTGTCACACGGAACATTGTTTTCTCTCCTTCAATTTTTGGTCTATGAATTTCCTTTCAAGTTAAATGTGTTTCTTGTATACAAAATATTGATGGATATTTTTTATTGATCTGTTCTTCCTGTGTTTCTTTCTTATTGGTGAATTGAGGCTATCTGTGTTAATGGTTACAATCTGCATACAATGGCTCATGTTTGCCATGCTATCCTCCTACTGTTTACCTCCCACTTTTTCCCTCTGTCTAATTGTCTCCCCTGTTTGGCGATCTCCCTGTGCTGCTATTCCTGCAGCCATGGTCATCTTTGTCTCTCTCTACAATATCCTTTGGCACTCTCTGTAAGGTTGGTTTAGCGGTCATGAATTTCTTTAGTTGCTCTTAGTCATGGAAGTGTCTTATTTTCCCATCAATTTTGAAAAATAGTTTTGTCTGGTACAACAATCTGGGTTGGAAGCTGTTTTCTTTCAGCATTTGAAATACTTGGCTCCAAGTTCTTCTTGACTTGATTGTTTGTGTTGACAAGTATGTGGTGATTCTGACTGGTTTTCCTTTATAGGTGATCTGTTTCTTTTCTCTAACAGTCTTTAATATTCTGTTCTTGTGCTACATTTCTGGACCCTTGATTTTTTTTTTCTTGGTAACAGAGATAGCACTCATGACCTTGCACTTGCCAAGCAGGCACTTATACCTCTGAGCTAAAACCCTTGCCTGGGATTTTGATTATTATATGTCTGGGTGTAGATTTATTTTGCTATGGTTACTTGCTGTTCTATATACCTCACTTATGTGACTGTCAGGTCAGTAGCAGTTTTCTGCTACTACCTCTATATATAATATTTTGCCATTTGTTTTGACTCCTGCTTTTTTGCTGACACCAACCACTCTTAAATTATTTTTATTTGTATTGTCTTACAGACATTGAATTACTATTTTCTGGTTCCTTGTTATTTTTAAGAGATCTTTCCTTTCCTGGTCACTAGCTACAATCCTGTGTTTACAGTCTGAAAGTCTATCTTCACTCTTTTTCAAGCAGTTTTCCCAGCTTTTAATAGAGTTTTTTAATTTCTTGCATATCTCTTTGAATTTGTTTCATGCATTATAATTCCTTCCTATATTGTTCATTCAAGGTTTCCATCATTTTCCTATGTTTCTCTTTTTTATCTATGTCTTCTTTACATGTGCTCAGCAATTCCTTCATTATGTTTGTGATTTCTTCTTCTACCTGAGATATTATTTCTGATGTGATTATTTTTACAGCCTTATGAAGTTGTTACTTTACTTGCTATCCAATTTTCAGAGATTTCAGGTATGTCACTTCCATTTTCCCACATGTCTATATCTCTCAGACTTGTTCTGTGTGGACTGGAGGTCTGAGATTGCCTTTGTCCTTTGTTTTGACATTTTCCTGGATTCCTCCTAACTACATGGTTGTAGGTCCCAGGCACTTCCCTCA